>BCKZ01000004.1:1337731-1434447 GCA_001600815.1 Alloascoidea hylecoeti
CCGTCAATTCTGTGAGGGTAATGACAATCTTTTACAATCTTTGTTGGATGACTGGAATAGTCAAAAAGATCCTGGCTCTTGAGATAGACATGGGGTAGATAATCAGCAAACATAAGGGTCATGATCCTCTGGAAACTTTCTGGACCTCCCGACAGACCGAATGGTAAGCATAACCATTCGTAATGGCCTGTCGTAGTGGAGAAGGCTGTCTTGAAACGATCCTTATCATGAACAAGAATTTGATAATAACCTGAAACTAGATCAAGTTTAGAGAAAACGGTAGCTGTTCCCAAAGCATTTAAAACATCATCTACTAATGGTAAGGGAAAACGATGTCTAATGGACTCTTGATTTAACAAACGATAATCAATACACATGCGTAACGAGTTATCTGGTTTTTTCACGAATAGCACAGGAGCGGAAAAGGGACTGGTAGATTTTCTAATGAACCCTTTGTTTAACAGATCATGAACCTGCTTATCTAACTCCAAACGTTCTTTGTACGACAATCTGTATGGACGTCTGGCTTTTGGCGTCCAGTTCTCAATTAAATCAATGTGATGTTCAAAGTCTGGGCCTCTGTCAAACAATTGGGTAAGTGGTTCATTATTAACAACATCAGCATATTCAGATAGTATGAAGGGTGGTGGTTTTGTGGCTTTCACTGCTTCTGGAAAAGTCACATTAAGAACACTTAAGTCACCTTGACGCAAATCATGCGTAAATTCAGTAGCTTCAACAAGAGCAAMATCAATAGCGGTGTTAAGGTCATTTTCATCTTCCATGCCTGAATGACCCATGAAGGTGTTTTGGCCCCAATCAATAGAAGTATGATGGCGAGTGATAAAGGGTTTCCCTAGTATGAGACCATGGGAAAGAGTGTTTACCACATAACAGCGAACCGTATCCTTGAAGGAACCCAATTGTAATTCCAAGGTAATATGCCCTTCTGCCACGATTGACGATTTCCCAGGTTCGGCTGTGAACACATTCAATGGCGCCTCTGGAAGCGACTGCACCGCCGCTTGGAGCCCTAAGGTGGCAACCCGAGCAGTGGTGATTAGATTCGTGGTACAACCACTGTCTAATAAAGCACCAGTGTGGTAACCATTAACAACAAAGGGTAACAATAAAAGTTTCTCATTAGGTACTGGACCAACAGAGGACGATTGAGAAGATATGGCAGGAAGATTCAGATTCTGAGATTGAGGATTAAGAGGTGGACGTTGAGGAGTAAAAGGTGGGCGTTGAGGAGGAACCGACCCACGACATTGACTTGCGTGGTGGTTTCCTACTCGGCAGCGGAAGCACTTTCCTTCCCGTCGAAGTCTCTCTCGCTCTTGAGGTGTCAGTTTCGGAAAATGTTTATTGCTAACCACATTGGACATAATAATATCACCTTCTGCGTCTCTTGTAGAAGAAGGATACCCAGTATGATTCCAGGCCGGCACTTCTCGTCTGACCTGTTGAAACCGGTTGGTCTTGGGCTTGGAAAATAAAATGGAATCAACTCTTTGAGCGTTAACAATAGCATCACTTAGACTAAGGGGACTGGTCAATCTAGTTTGTAATTGCGTTTGTGTCTTCAATCCTGAGAGAAACCGTTCAATTGCCGCATCTTCACTAATCCAATGAGGGGGTAGTCTTCCTAACAATTGTTGAAACATGACGGCGTAATTAAATACGTCCTTTTGTTGTCTCAAGGCCATAAAACGTCGAAYAAGATCTTCYTTRAATCCAGGTGGCATAAACACGTTGCGAAATTCTTCTAGAAAATCGTTCCACAGTGGAAATTCATTAGGGTGTGTAGAAAACACACCTAAAAACCATCTCAGAGCGTCACCCTCTAGGTGAAGAGAAAAGATTTGGATCTTAGTATGATCATTGTCAACATGACTAAGTTTCATAAGGACCTCAAAACCGTTCAGAAAGGCTTCCAGAGTATCCACATCTCGCCGCCCATCATATTTCTTAAGAGGGGGAGGTTTGAAAGAGAAACCATGGTCTAACGAAAAGGAAGAGGGTTCCATGATAGGATTAACTTCAGTAGTGGGAGCCGCAAAAGTAGTGGRTACAGCAGAAGTAGGAGAAGAAGGAGCTGACTCCAAACCAAAKATCATATGCTATGTTCGATACGAAAGCTAACAAAAGTTAAGGCCGCAAAAAAAACGATGATTAATAGTCTCTGAAAAATGCTCTTTAATATCGTATATGAACGTGTAATGAAATGGAGAGGAACCACGAATTCCACAATAGTAAGACTTTAGCAAAAAATTCAAGACAGGACCAGTTATGGATACCCAACAACTAGCACCAAAACAAGACAATAACACCAGGGTAATAAACAAGAACTAAGACTAACCAAAAGAAATCCCACCAATAATTCACACCAGATACCGGGGATAATTTGGATTCGATACAATAAGCTTCACGAGGGGTAGACCAAATGATATCTAACTTATACCAGATGTCTACTGAAAACAAGACTTAAGCAAATTGTCTAACAAACGAAGTATATGTTAACACCAAGATATACTTTTAACAAACAACGGATGAACTTACTATCAGAAGTTCAATTAACACCAGTGTATTCAACGAAACACTTTATCAGATGGACAATATGTGCGTGAAACGATAAAAAAAAACAGGAACAGATCGTTTCGCGCCGCTACCAAATGTCACGACACAAAACAGGAAACAAGGAAAAGTGTATTAAATCTTAATTAAAGAATTTCCCCTTTAAAAGAACAGGAAAAACGAGGGATTATATAGTCAGCTATATAGAGATCACACCATACACATGTACTTGTAGTCTCGGTGGTGTGTATCATCATGAGACATAGTTAATATTAAGAATAAGAAACCATAAGAAAGAAGAAAGTTTTACACATTTTATGATTCGGCCGTGTGGTCTAGTGGTATGATACTCGCTTTGGGTGCGAGTGGCCCTGGGTTCAATTCCCAGCTCGGCCCGATTTTTTTTTAAATCCATTTTCCAGTTTTTGTCCTGGCCCTCTGAGGCAGCACTGTTGTTGAATAACAAATAGAAGCCTGCGATTGATGGTTGGAATCTCGTCCGTGGATTAAATTTTGTTAGAGTTCAATTTATTTCAGGGTTTTATTACTGTTGAACAACTAGAAGTTATACATAGGATCTCTATTGATATCATATTAACTCGATAAGGTAAAAAACAAGTAGTCCCCTTCGGTATAATTGTTAACCTTTTAATAATTTATCTCAATTCCATATATTTAATGATTACAGTTTGCAACTCAATAATGATACTTATTTAGAGGATTCTACGTCTAAGGCACGGAATCAAGAAATAGCAAAGAAGCCAAATATCACAACAAAAGTTGTAAGGAATACGAATCAATAGCTTTAAAAGAGTAAGATTTAATTTAGTTTAGCTATCAATCAGGCAAAATGATTAGAAGAAAAAAGTATAAAGAAACAATCACCGATAAATAGATTTACAACGCTAAATCAGACATTTTCAAGTGAAAAAATAGAGATATATAACATTTTATTTTAAAGTAATTAATCAATCACAATTGAAAATTAAATGGTTTTAATATTAATATTGCAATTGTAGCTAGAAGAAGCTAAACATTTGGAAAGGTTGTAATTCTGCATATATCTCTCGACGTTCGCGGGCATAAAGTTTTTCAACCAGTTGACATCTAAGAAAATACATCTCCATAAATTCGCTGTATAAGTGGTTTAACGGGTTTGTATTCAAAGAGAATTCAGATGTTACGAAGGGAAATAAAGCAAAGAATAAATTTTTTTATACAATTTGGTACTAGTTATAGGCCTTTTATACCCCAGGTTAATGAAGTATTATTGTCTATAAAATGTCCCCAAATCGCTTTAGAATCGTCAAATGGTAGTTGGAACTTTCAACCTTATCGGACACAAACATTTCACACATTTTCTATAACTCAATTGGAAGTACTGTTAAAAAATGTTCAAGAAATTGATCAAGAACAAGAACAAGAACAAATACAAAAAGATAATCTACAAAATCAAGTTGAAAATCAACAAACAAATTTAAATTCAGAATCAATTGATATAGAAATAGTTATTAAGAAATTTTCAGAACTTGATAAAAATATAAAAATTATAACAAAATCTGAAATGGATCAAATGGATAAGTTATCGAAACAAAATATTGAAAAATTTAAAGATGAATTTTTAAAATTTTCAAATCAACTCATAAATAATATTGAAGAATCAATATTAATAAGAAATTCAATAATTTTACCAAATAATGATAAATATTTCTTTCCGGCATTTCTCATTAGAAATTTATTACATTCTTGTTATTTTTTCCACAGTTTTTATAGATTTTCAAAACAAAGAAAAGTATTTGAAAATAAAAATAATAATGATTTAAGATTTGAAAGAATTGAACTTTGTAATTTATTAATAATTGAATTTATTAAATTATTATTAATTGATATTTTAAATGATTCTGCAAAACTTAATAAAAATGGTATGAAATATTTATTTTTAACATTAAAATATTATCCAATTGATAATTCAGTTAATTTTTTAAAAAATTACTTTATAAAATTTCCAAATAAATCAAAAATTGATAATAGAACACAAACATCAGTTTTAACAATTATGAAAAATGAAAATACACCAATTGAACAAGTTTTACAATTTTTTAATGAATCTTGTGATAAGTCAATTAATCAAATGGGGATTTTAGGAACATGTTATGTTAAATCTGGAAATAGTAAAGAAGCTTGGAAGATTTATGAAAATATGAAAGATCAATGGGGCGAAACAAATCAATCTAATTTTTTATATTTAAATCATATTATTGTTTTTACAAAAGATTTTGAAATTTATTTAAATTGTTGGAATGAAATGTTAAGAATAATTAATAAAGGGAATGGAACTTCAATTACAGCAATTGCAACACATGATATGTTTCGTAATTTTCATGGAATTACTAAACATAATATAGATTTATTACTTGATATTTTTAAACAATATTTAAATGCATTAAAAAACGAACCAGTTAATAATTTAAGAATGTTTAGGTTTTTTCAAGATACATTTACTGATGCATTTTTTGCATATTATTCAAAATATTCAGATGAAGCTATGGAACATGTTAAAACAATTATAAAAGATGTTATGATTGTAATGAGAGAGAAAAAAGATTATCAACATAGAACAGAGATATCGTTTTATAATAAATTAATGACACATGGTATAAATACTTGGAGATCACCAAAAATTATGGAATATATTGAAGATGAAGTTATCAGCAAATTAGAAAATGAGTCTGTTGTCTTTGATGTTGTTTATTATCGAATAGTGTTGAATACTTATTCATTATACGAATTCACTAATGAATCTAAAGTATTATCAACATGGTTTAAAACAATTAAAGCATTGGATTATAAGATGTTTGTGAAATCAAAGGATTACCCTGGATCTAAATTAGAAAATATTGGAGCGATTGATTTTACAGCTCTTATTAAAGCGTTATTATCAAATAGATACACAGACAGTGATGTTCGTCTATTCACGGAAATATGGAGAGCATATATACCATTTTCTGAGACACGTTCTATTGAAGGGTTAAAAGAGCGACTCATGAAGTTTCAGAATTTAAATATTGATGATAGTTTACAAAAATTGGAGAAACTTGAACTATCTGAAGGTGGGGAAAGCAATAATGCTAAACTAATAAGTTCGGCTCTTTCAGAAAATGAATTCAAATATATTTCTCCACATAATTCCCAATCTTAAATTTCATTTTATTTTCAAAATATATTTTGTTGGCGTCTAAACCTATCAATTATAAAGAACGTTTGACCACCAAGTTTTAACATCGACCTAATCATATGTGTGTTAGGAGGATATAGTATCGACTATTTCGATCCATTAATCGGTATGTTCGGTTATCTTCATGACGGATTCTTCAAGCTGAGTTTATATAAATATTAATGTAGATAGAATAGCTAACAACTTTGTATATAATACTCTAACCCATCCCCAACCAGTTATATATTTATTGACGGGTCATCTGTAAAATGGACCCAAGTTTCATAGTATCTATCTGCTCTCCTTTGAATTGCAACGGAAACCTAATGTATATCCAGGTTCTACCATTGCGGGCCTGGTCTTGCCCTTGTTTCAGGATCTTGGGGCACTAGATAAGGTTTTGTGACGTATTTCTAGGCCACCGCTACAAACTTTGCATTTGTCCTCTCCTGACGGTTGGCCACGGATTTGAGCCTTAAAAACAGTATTGAAGGTTCGCCTCGGGAGTGTTATATATTTTCGGTTTTTGGTTAAGCCATTGCCGAGCCAGGAGAAGTACATTTAAATTTACATTTTCTGATTTCACACTTATTGTAGTTTGTGGATCGATGCAGCTACATACGCATAGAACACAAGATAATAACCGACTGCCATTTGCAAAACATGTAATCATCTTCAACACATTTAGAGGGTTATAATTAAACGAACGACCCTAGACCAGCATAATTCTTAAAATCTTGCGGTTATCGCTCTTGTTAATTGTTGTAGGGTAGCATGTGTTTCGTTTCGAAAGATATCAGCTGTTTTTTTTAGAAGTTCGTAGTGATTATATGATCCGAAAACAATGCCATCTTCAAATAGTAAATCTATACCGACAACAACTGAACGATTCCACGCATATCTATAAAACATAAACAATGCAATTTCAAGCATAAAACCCAGCTATCAGCCAGTTATAATTTCTTATTATTAATTAATGTAATTATTGGTATTAAATAGATATGAGAGAACAGGCCGGGTAAACCCAGATCTGAGATTTCAGCATATGATTGCTCCCCGCAAACCATAAAGGATGTTTATAGTATAAAAGTCTCCAACTCCCTCTCTCTTTTTCTCTTTCCTTTCTTATCAAATATTACAAACATGTCAAAGAAATTCACAGCCGAAGAGGTTGCAAAACATTCATCTCCAGATGATTTATGGATCGTTATTAATGATTCTGTATTCGATCTTACAAAATTCCAAAAAATTCATCCAGGTGGTAAAAAAATCTTATCAAAAGTGGCTGGTACTGATGCCACTAAGCAATTTCAAAAATATCATAACGCTAATAAAGTTTTAAAGAAGTATGCACCAAAATTAAAAATTGGTGAAATTGGTGAGAATTCAAGTAGTGCTTCTTCACAAATTGAGGCTAATCCTTCTTCACAACCCCCATCGGCTTCATCTTCATCAAGTACCGAGGATGTTTCAAAACAAACTCAATTTGAACAATTTGGTGATATGATTCCTTATTGTGATCCCAATTGGTATCAGGGTCATCATTCTGAATATTATAATGAAACACATGTAGCTTTACGTGCTGAAGTTCGTGAATGGGTTGAAGAATATTTGGAACCAAATATTGAAGAATGGGAAGAAGCAAAAGAAATTCCAAACGAAATTTATAAAGAAATGGGTGCTAGAGGTTATCTTTCCGGTGCTCTTGGTGTTAGTTATCCAACTAAATATACTGATATCCGCCCTAAAATTGTACCTGCTGATAAATGGGATCCTTTCCATGAATTCATTGTTACAGATGAGATTTCAAGAGTTGGATCTGGTGGTCTTATTTGGAGTTTATTGGGAGGTTATGGAATTGGTGTTCCACCAATTTATAAATTTGCTCAAGAAGAAGTTAAACAACGTGTCTTACCAGAAATATTATCTGGTGATAAACGATGTTGTTTATGTATCACTGAACCTGATGCCGGTTCTGATGTTGCTAATATTACTACTACTGCTGTTAAAACTCCAGATGGAAAACATTTTATTGTTAATGGTGAGAAGAAATGGATTACAAATGGTATCTGGGCTGATTACTTTACAGTTGCTCTTAGAACTGGAGGTCCTGGTATGGGTGGTATTTCTGTTCTTTTACTTGAAAGAACAATGCCAGGTATTGAGACTCGTCGTATGAATTGTCAAGGTATGGCCGCATCAGGAACTACATATGTTACATTTGAAGATGTTAAAGTTCCTGTTGAAAACTTGATTGGAAAAGAAAATCAAGGTTTTAAAGTAATTATGTCAAACTTTAATCATGAACGACTTGGAATTGTGATTCAAGCTTTAAGATTCTCAAGAGTTTGTTTAGAGGAATCTGTTAAATATGCTCATAAGAGAAAAACATTTGGTAAATATTTGATTGAACATGATGTTATTAGAAATAAAATTGCCCAAATGTCGATCCGTGTTGAAGCTGCTGATCATTGGCTTGAAAATATTTTATTTCAAACTAAAAAAATGCCACAAGCTGAAGCATCATTAAGACTTGGTGGTCATATTGCTGCTGCAAAAGCATTTTCAACTCAAGCTTTTGAATATTGTGCAAGAGAAGCCTCTCAAATATTTGGTGGTTTAAGTTATAGTAAAGGTGGTCAAGGTGGTAAAATTGAAAGATTATATCGTGAAGTTAGAGCTTATGCTATTCCAGGTGGTTCTGAAGAAATTATGTTGGATTTATCTGTTAGACAAGCTTTAAAAGTTCATAAGCATTTGGGTTCTCAATTGTAAGCAATTTCAGTTGTAGTTTTGGAATTGAAATTTCAGCCACAAAAACAAAAACATTGGAAAATTGAGTAACTCAAATAATGATTGAAGGAATTTTTAAATGTTGCTCAGTAGGTTACTAACATATATACGAAAATGACTGTAATTTTTTTTGACATATAATAAATATATTGTGATACGACGTAACAAATAAATTTAGCATAACATGTTGAAATCGCTTAACTATGTCCTCCATTTACTCTTCATAACTTTGTTAGAGAAATTCTGTGAGACATAAGTTTTAATATATAGATTGTATCAGATACCCATCCTCTCAACACATTTCTTTTTGCTTTTTGACAAAACCGATCCAATGTCAATAATAACAGAAGGATTAAACAACTTTAAGACAAAAGTTTCCCAAGATCCCGATTGGATCAGCAATATTGACGATTTGCTAACAGATTGGGACCTAAATGATACAACATTTTTAAATTCTATACAGAATCAGGCCTTTTAAATTTTCAACTGGTTTGAAAATGAAAATAATTCAGTGTTATCTTTCACGTTTATAATGAGCTACCAACCTCTAGGATTCCTCTTCATGGAAGACCCAACAAGTAAATCAAAAAGAACTAAACCTACAGCTACCGTTAATAACGCTTATTCAACTCTACATAAGGTAAAACCTGATAAGTGTTCAATATTTGATTTTACAGAGGATATACAATTACTACTACTCAAATTGTCACATATGGATATTACCCAAAAACTAAATGGAATCATTTTCTCAACTTTAAACCAACAAGAAATAGATAAAGTATACAAGTCAATTAATGAAGCAGAAATAACTGTAATCATACAAAAAAGAATCCTTCAAGTAACAAAAATGTTAATACAGCTTCTTGATTGCCAGGGTCAAAGTACTCTACAATTTGCACCGCAAAAATCATTGGGATCACATTCTTTTGATTGTAGAGTAACACCAGATTTTCTACTAAAAATAGCATACAATAATTTACTTTGTATTGAACTAAAAAGTCCGGCCATTCAAATTCTAAACAAAGATGATTTACCTTTCGAAAAGGATTTCAATGATATTTTTACTCAATCGGTTCACCAGTGTTTATTGAGTAGCACACCATTCGGATGGGTTTCCGATTACTATTCTACTATATTATATCAAATTGATATCGACGTTGAAAATGAAATAAAATATAATGATTATGAAACACAGTTTGATAATATCACCTCTTACAAGAAAATACCTATAAAATATGTAATTATCAAAGAGAAACAATTACTTTTGTACTCAATCATTTTCATTAGAAAAATAATCAGATTTTTTGAAACACATACACAAGAAAAGGTGGAAAATTCAATGAAAACTCTTTCAGATGTACTAACAATTAATACTAAGGAAGCAAAATTAGAAGCTAAACAATACCGATTAGAGATCCATCATCTTCTAGAGAAACATTTGGACGGAAAAACAATAAGTTTTATACGAAGAGATTTATGTGAGATTTATGTGTAAATAAAGATGCTTTGACACCGTCGAAATTGGAGAAATTAATGGTGCAATATTCACGCAACAGAGAGTATCACTCTCAAGTTCTTAGGGTTTCTAAAAACACCCTAGAACGTATGAGTGATGATGGTGTATCATCTCTTCCATTGGAAGAAAATACCCAATATATATTAAAAATTTATGATCCCTATCGCGCGAATCAAGGAACTGATGATATTGAAAATATTCCAAAAAAATGTATGGAACATTTTGCTACAGAACATGACGTAGATAATTGCGAAAAAGCAGTATCAAATTGAAGAATATTACATTCTCAAAATATTATCCATGGAGATATCAGAAAAAAAAATTTAATTGAAAGTTCGGATGGAACTATCTACTTTATCGATTTTGGATTCTCCAGCAATAAACCACAAGCTAAAAGAAAATGTTCACGCCCTTACGGCTTGTCATTCTACGAGTAATGGACTCGAGTATTAGAATCCCCAACCACTCTTTACAATTCAGTACGATCAATTATCTAAATTTAGACCCATGTCATAAGATTCTCAGGCTCGGACTTCCTTATGTTATAAATATTTTATGGAAAACTTTCTCAGATGTGTAAGTTGTAGGGGGTTTCTCTATGTGAATTCTTAAATAGTGAGTTTCAAACGAGGAATAAATCAACCTTGTTAAATAAAATCACATAACACGATCTTTGGAATTAAATATTTGATTAATGGCTTTAGTACCAACCGCAGCTAAAAGAAACAATTCAGAATTGATATTATATATTGGGCAACGATTAACATTGATCTAGAATATAATTTTTATTGGAGTTTTTTAAAAGGAATTAAATCTACAGATGATTGCTCCTCCAACAAATATTCTGGTGGATTACATAACTGGTACAGTTGATTTGCATATTAATAATAATACTATATATGTATCATTGATGATATTCAAGGTTTTGGAAGTTGGCTGTTAAGTATGATATCCCATTGCATGTTAATAGAATATTCAAACACAAGTTAAAGAAATCAAAATTAAAAAAAAAGAAAACATAAAAAGCATCACAAACATCATAAACCATTTAATTATATATAAAGATATAAAAGCAATGCTTGCAATTAGTATTACAAAGAAATTAAAAAAAAAATTTATTAATATCATTATTGTTTTGATGAAGAAAATAAAGAATAAGAAGAAAATTAGTAGTATTTATATTCAATCATAATGAATATATATTAAATTTTACCTCTACCACCACGAATAACATTAACCGCTTGAACCTTTGCACTATAATTTGAAGTTGGTGTCCATTTTCTAAAATTTCTAATTTCATCAGCTGCATACCCAGGAACTCTAATATTCCAATTTCTTTCTAAATGTAATTGAATATCTTTTGCTTCAACAGATTCACATTTTCGATGTTTTGCCAAACGACATGCAAAATCTGTAACACCAGTAACGAATTCATCAGCAATATTTAATAACATTTCTTCAACGTCTCCATCAACTGTTACATTAGTTGAAGCAGCATCTTCAGCTGCAACACTTCGGATTAATTCAGATAATTTTCTCTTTGATAAGATATGTGTATCAGAGCTAGAAACATCAATTTGGGGTAATTTAACCACCGCTGGTGTAGATAGAACCAATGAGGATATAGCGTTACCACCACTCAAAGAAGGTCGTAATAGTTTCATAACAGTTGGAGTTGAAGGTTTGAGTTTTAAAACTTTAGGAATTTCAATTGATGTAAAGCTTGGCTCTCTAGTGCTTGAAGGAGATGCAGAACGTCGTCTCTGTACTACTGAATTAAATCCTGTTTGTGGAGTAGCGCTATTGTTATTATTGTTATTACTATTATTATTATTATTGCTGTTATTATTATTATTATTATTGTTGTTGTTGTTAGTGATGTTATTATTGTTGTTGTTATTGTTATTATTAATAATATTGTTTGCGTCAATATTATTATTGCTAGGAATAGAATTAGGATTGTTGTTATTATTCAGATTATTAGGTGTAGGAGGTTGACCCAATTGAGTGGCTTGTGCGCGGGAAGTAGCCAAATTTACACGCTGCTGCAGCGAGGGTTGGTTTGCCATATTGGGTGTACCTAACGGTTTTGGCCCCATTTGGGTAGATGTAGAATTCATACTTCCAGATCTATTTAATCCCATAGGTACAGCAGAAACATTACTAGGAGCTGGACTACTATGAGAAGAAACGGCAGCTGCAGCTGCGGCTGAAAATTGATTTTGGCCATTCAGATTCCCTGGAATTTGTTGTGGTGATTGTGAAGTAGCTATTGAAGGAGATTGAATGTTTTGCATTGAAAGTTGTCTCTGTTGTAGAGAAGCTTGACTAACTACAGGAGAATTCATAAAATCATTGGCTTGAGGTCTCATCATACCTAATTGTTGTCGCTGAGGTGGTTGAGGTGGTTGTTGTTGCTGCTGTTGATTCAACATTGGAGATGGTATTCCTTGTTGCATTTGAGCATCCAATATAGCAGGGTTCCTTTGAGCCTGATTTTGACGGGCTTGGGCTTGAATTCCTCTGATCTTTTGTTCTATCATACTCAAAAGAGTCTTATATTGAGTAATTCTGTTTTTAAGTTCTATGCCTTTTTGACTTAGTTTGGTAATGTATTCCGGTGAATTATTAGTACCGGATTTCAAAACTTCTTGAATCATAAGAATTTGTTTAACAAATCCATTAGTTATTGGTATTAATTTTGATCTTTGTTGGACCAGAGTTGGCAAATCATTAGGGAGTTGTATTGCAGAACGTTGTAGATTATTTTGAGGCATCATCATCTGCTGTTGTAAACCTGCCATTTGAGCTGATGTAGCTTGAGGAGATTGTTGACTTCTTGACAATTGTGCTACTCTATTCAATTCTTGTTGTTGTTGTTGTTGTTGTTGTTGTTGTTGTTGTTGTTGTTGTTGTTGTTGTTGTTGTTGTTGCTGCTGCTGCTGCTGCTGCTGCTGAGCTTGCAGTTGTTGGTACTGTCTTTGCTGCATTTGCCCCTGAAGTTCTGCTTGTTGTCGTAACTGAGCAGCTCTCTGTTGTTGTTGCTGAGTTTGTTGTTGAGTTTGTTGTTGAGTTTGTTGCTGCTGTAATTGTTGTTGAGCCTGTTGATATCTAACTTGTTGTATATGAGCTGCTTGAAAATTTGGATTCTGAGAATTAGCAGCCCTCACAGTTCCACCAGAAACATCATCACCTGTCACTCCCAATTGGGATTGAGCTTGCGCCTCGGCTGCTCTTCTTCTTTGAACTTGTTGTTGATGAACCAAGAGAATTCTCTTATATTTTATAGATCGTTGTGCATGTGCAATCCCTTCTGGTGTTTGAGTTCCTAATCTCTGAGCTTCTCGAACTTCATTGTTATAAGCGGCTAATATTTGTTGAAGTCGGACGGGAGTTAGGTCCATGACCTGACCAGGTGCTGATGGATTGTTAGATATTGGTTGTTGATTCATTTTTACTATATTTCAAAGATGATATGACTCTTCTTAGGTGAAGCATGGAGTGTGACATTTATCATCGTGCTGATATTTACACACACCGAGTTAATCATAGCATGGAAACCTGAATAGTGTTAATATATGGAAAGAATAGTTTTAAGAATCAATCTAGACTTTAATTTGGTATTATATTTTTTAACATACGGATATAAAGAGCAAGTTCCCCCGATCGTTTAGAGGAGGTATAAATTATGGCCTTATATATTGCTAAATGTATAATCACTAACTAATAGACTTATCCTTTTTAGTGGATGAAATACAAGAGTAGAGTCAAAATAGGAAGTTGTTTTACATCTAAATCCAATAGTTGATTATATTTAATATAAAGAAGTATATGTAACACTTGAGCTGTTAGCTGCCCTGTGTTCCAAAAAAAGTAGTAATAAGTTTATGATAATGCATGTAGTATCATAGCTAGCATTAATGTCAATAATCTACAATTGAATTCATATATGTTTCAATTGCAATTGATCATCAATATTGTATATGTTACAGTTTTTCCACGCTGAATTCGCCATGTAGTAAAAAGGATTTCGCCAGTAACTGCATATAGACATTAGTTATATCGATCTCCTCTTTTCACATCTTTACATGATAGACTTAATATCCTTTATAATTAAATCAATTCAATTTCTTAACAATTGTCCTACTTCCAGACGGATGGCACACCACTTCTATGGTTTCATCAATTTTAAGAATAGACAAGTTTGAAAATCTTACAGATCCTCAAATATGTCAACTATAGAAAAGTAACCATCCAAATTTTCCACTGGATTGATTATATACCTGTCTTTTTGAAACCAGACAGTATACTTTTGGAGGTCAATTTTCGGTTACCACAATAATGAGACAGTTCTTATAACCAGCTTTCTGAACATTAGTATGGGAATGGGGATTGACCTTCAAAAGCATACTTTCAGGTTCACAAAAACGTATACTGTTGTGATTCCTGTTGGAATTAAATTTTAATTTTGTTTGTAGCTTTAATATAACCAATCAATGTCTGAAATTGTTCTTTAGTCATAGTGACATGTTTTAACTCTGATGAAGCTGAAGCTGAAGACATAACGATGAGAAATGTCTAATAATAATAATAATAATAATAATAATAATAATAATAATACCAGTTGCAATTTCAAATCTTAATTATATAATCATCAGAAACAACCGAAAAGACTTTTTTATTATTTATGAAATAACAATTTACTGCTCGATCTGATAAAATATTTGTTTTATTTGTTTGTAAATCTAAAACCTTTAGTTTATTGTGGTTGCTAATAAATAAGTATTAATATTGATCATTCACACCAAATGAAAATTCTTGGATAATTCAACCGGTTTCAATACTTGATTTTTAAACCCCAATATATTCTTTGGTGCGACATACAATATAATTATTGTACAAGACGGCGCTTCTCATATCGAAATAAGCTGATCGTGAGGGTAATACCATACAATCTACTGGTTTATAATCTGGTGATTTCCATATTATACAATTGCAAGAACCATCTAATGAAGCAGAAACCAAATATTTATTATTGATATCTATATTCCAAACAATACTGAAATGAAATAGTTCATCATTCTTTTCAATTAACTCCAACAATTGAGTTTCTGATAAAATGCTTCCTGAGAAAGGGGTTGGTTGTCCTAATACTCTTAAACATTGATAAGTCTCATTATCCCAAATTCTAATTGTATTATCTTCTGAGCCAGTTATAATCCAGTTTTTAAAAAATTTAACTCACCTCGTTCCGCTAAAATCACCAATTAATTCATGCTTTGTAAATTTATCGTTTTCCCAATTTAATTCCAAAAGATAACGTTCTTTATCTATTTTGTATCGTATACTATCAACTATGTGCTTCCATGATTTAGATACTTTCTACAATTGAGTAAAGTTTTTGGTGAGAAATCCAAAAATATTATTCAGATAATTCATTAGGGAGATCGGAAACAATATCGGCTGTCGTCTCAAAATTTTTGTAGAAGGACATATTGCAATCGTTTAATTTGTAGTTGTCTATGTACTCGTGGTTGTCAATAAATATTATGGCTTTTTTCAATATAAGTTATAACAATTGAGGGAAAAAACAAAGGGGTTAAGAACTTTTTCGCTATTTATGTGCAATCTAGTTAATGTGGTATACGAATATACGTGTTTGTCTGTAATCTCAAATTCTGGATTGAGCTTTGGGTATTCTTTTCCTCACTACTAAAATTCTTATAAAATACAAAATATTAAATAATACATAAACTTCTAACAGTATTAATTTAATGAATCACTCAAGATTTTTAGAGCGAATACTCACTCGTTTACAACCGGCTGAATGTGGATGTAAATGATTTTGATCCCCCTACAATCTGGTTTAGCTTATAAGCACAAGTTTTTTTCCTTTATCAATCCTAGTTTTAGTGACAGCACCATGATCAAATTGTTCTTGTTCTTGTTTATAACCTTAATATCAAACTTTCTATGACTTATTACAATTTAAACTAACCATAGATTATATAATTGTTAATCATAGATATTTATTCATATATATTATGTACCGTTTTACTACTGAGCTTATCATTTTTTAATCATCAAAATTTTTAGTTATTCAAATTATTATTCAATTCCTTTTTTTAGCTATAGTTATATGAATGATTATTATAAGTGATCTGATTTAATGATTTATTAAATGATATATTTTTATCCTTTAGATTTATTTTGCATTCTTTTACCTTCTATTAATTTCATTTTATAAATCCTCTCATTCTAATTTAGTTTTTTTTTATCGCTAGAGCTTGTTAAGTCGTTCAATTATCCAATAAATTAAGGATAAACTAAACAGCAATAAAAGAAATATAACTTTAAGAGTGGTAAAAATAAAAGTAAAATAATATAACTTACAATGATCAATTAAATTTTCATCAAATTATGTACAGGTTCATATCAAATCATAATCATAGCAATAACAATAGCAAAGACAAAAGGTTAAGATGAAAGGAATAAATAAATAATGAAATATCATTTGTATTAAGAAATGATAGTTAAGCTATGAATGAAACAAAAGAAAAGTATAACTTCAACAGTGAAACATATAAAATCAAAAAAAAGTAAAAAAAGAAAAAAGAAAAAAAAGCAATAGTATAAAAAATGAATCTAATTCCCATAAACCATTACAACAAAATTAAATCAATCACCGGGTCACATACCATAAACAACCATAACAATAGCCAAAAAGTAGTTAAATTGAATGATAAAACATCATTTGTATTATTCAAGATAATTATAGGTTCAATGATAATTCTTTAAAAATCGCTAAACTATTGTTTTACCAGATCCTTGACCTCTTACGATTAACAGTTGGTGAAGAGGCATCTTCCACATTCACATCAACAATGATATCATCCAAATCTTCTAATTCCCACTCATCATTATTATTTTTATCTCTAGATAATAATGAAGAGTTTGTAAAACCAAGTTTTAAAGGAGATTTTTGTTGTAATGATTCAATTTTTGGGTATTTATATGAAATATTCAATTGGGAATCTCCAATTGAACGCAAATGAACATTTTTATTGATAAACAATTTATTAAACCCCAATTGTGAATTAAAAGAATTATTTAGATTTGATGTTGACTTTGAAGCCTTTGAAGCCTTTGAAGAAGCATAAGATTGAGTTTTATTCAATTGTTTACTACCTCTTCTAAAACGATCTAATTCTCTTTCACACGATTCTAAATGTCTTTTATCATTCATTTCAATATATTTTTCTGGAATACAACGAAATGACCAATTTTTAAAATATTTTTTATAACCACCTTCTAAAATTAATATATTTGGATAATTTAAATATGGATAATTTTCAACATTTAATTCACGATCACATTTTCTTAAATGCATTGCCATTAATGGACCACGATGAGAACTAAATTCACAATGAAATATTAAAAGTGGTGGGAAATTAGAATTTATTTGTTCTGTAGAAAGCATTTTTTCTAATTCTGAATGGGTATTTATATTAATTGCAGAATCAATATGACCACCTTCATACTCATAATCAAATCTACAATCAATTATGATATGCTTTGAATATAAATGTTCGAATTTACCATCCATGATATCACATAGTGTATTACCATCGATTCTTTTCAATGGATCTGATTCAACACTAAAATATTCAATTGGGCATTGATCTCTATCTAAGAATGATATTGGCGCGTCGGATCGTGCAGATGAATTGTTTTGGCTATTATAATTATTGTTCAAACATGAAGAAAGTCTAGTGCTTTCTTCCTCTTCTTTAACTTCGGAATCAACAACTTCTTGGGGGTGTTGAAACATAGAATGAGTTCTTCTTGGTTTTGATCTATTTTTATAAAATCGGATATAACTTGCTCTATCTGCACAAACTGAACGAGCACGACGTTCCATCTTCTTACTGATTGGAGAACCAAAAGTATCATCAAAGATGTTTTTATCAATAACGTTCGGCCTCAGAGCAGGGATGTCAGATGGTGATGGTTCTTTAAAGTATGAATCAAGGGATGTATCTGAAAGATGTAAAGAATCTGATGAAGGAATTAATGCTTTTGGTATTGATGATGGTCTTGAAAATAATTGATTAACTTTATTATTTCTTCAAAAGGGAAATAAGATTTTTAGTACCACAGATCAACAAACTGTAATTGACAAAACAAAATAAAACATACCCTTTAATTGGTTCAGCACTTGGAAAACACTTATTATAACTTCTTCGAGGTTTCTTACAGCTATTATTAAAAATGTCGATATTTTCTTTATAGTTGGCATCAAAATCAGAAGAAACTGAAATTGAAGAAGCTGATGAGAATGAGGAAAATAAACTACTTGGTGATCCACTATTTGAGCAAGTAGAAGAGTTGCTATTAATTGAGTATAACGATTTCATGTCTGGAGTACTAAAATTTGAATATGAAGTTTTTGCAAAAGAGCTATTTTTATATGGAAAATTTTGTTTGCGAGGTAAATTAAGTGTAGAATCTTTGAGAATACTCATTAATAAAATAATTTCAACTGCAACCTGAAAGCATATAAAGAAACTTACCATTAGGGTTTCTTACTGTCAAGGGAAACCTACCAACTGATCTAAACATAAAACCTATTAGTATAATATCTTGTGATGGTGTATTAGCACATTTTACATACTTGAGAAGAAAATCCTGGGATCCATTGGTAATACCATTGTGCATTTTGACCTCTAGCTCTAGATTCTCCAGGTTGAATATGTTATGTTGTATATTTGGATATATGATGTCTAAACAAAGATTTGTTCAGGTGATAAATGAAGATGGATCGGATTGAAAATTTGATAACTAGAGCAGATCGGAGCAATTTAACCTGAATTAAGTGAAGTCTTGACACTTTAAATACATTTTTTGGTTCTCAAAATATTTTTATTCAATTACGAGATCTTGAATTTGTGTATGCATGGTACATATGCACACATGCATGCGTCGAACACTGTTTAAACTGGCATCCGCTAACCTGTTATTATATTATAATTGTCTCGTCATTTCATATCTAATTATGAAAAATTCCATTCTGAATTCCAGATTCAATCAAAACTCCTCTCTCCAATTTTTGATTTCGAGCCCGTTTCACCTTAAATGTCTAACGTTTTATTTGTTTGATTTTGGATGGGTTTCTTGATTCATAATAATTTGCCTCACGGACAGACTATCATTGTCTTGCTTTTTGATTGCCTTTTAGAAACAGGATCTAAATTACCTTACCGTTGGTGGGAGCTACCACAAGGCAAAGCTAATCCGAGTATTTCATCAAAGTTGTAAATCACAAGACTCAGAGTTTTGGGATCCGAAAACCAATCAGCGAGAAATATGCCCTATATATCATCAATAGCCCGCTTATTGGCATATTCATTCAAATTGCCATATGGCTGGAGAAGTAGAACCAGCACAACATTTCAACTGTTGTATGACCATAACTATTATTTGTATGGCAGTTGAGGAGCCCTAAATTACTTTCCTTGCAAATAATATTAAATTCAGTGCATATGCAACCTTATATTGATGCTTTTGGGAAGTCAGGGTAACTGTTGCCTTATGCTAGTAACTTCCTTATAAGCTTCTTCACCAGATTAAATGAAGCAAATCTATAATATAATTTCAATTGCAAACCCTAAACTTGTAAATCGATTCAAATCTATATGGTCTTGTGTGTATTCACTATTAATACACGTTTGCTTTCCTATTATAATGTGTGGCATTTATCATCGAAACCGGAGATATTCATATTTGAACTTAAACCCATAATGCAATTAGTTCATTATTTTAATTCCCCTTGATTAACGGTAAACAGAAACAAAGACACAGAAAAAAATTAAAAATGGACCAAATTATAAACTAAAAATGTTGAAACTATAATATAACGTAATTTACTAAATTTTTGAGCCTGCCTGGCAGTGCCTGCTCAATTTGGCTATTGTTAAGAATGAAGAATCATTGTAGATGAAATTGAAATATATGAAGTAAATATAGAATATTACTCCATCCAACTAAATGGATAACATGTTTATTGCAATATTAATAAACATAATATCAAATCAAATTTAAATAAAAATAATTACTCATGCTTGAGTCAACTTGACAGACGTCGTCTGTATCGCAATATTCGCTATTAGCCTATAGCTATATTTAAAACACTTGCAACTTGCGTATTATAATTTTGTACTAGACGCTTATACTTAGAATAAAATTCTTCCAGGTTCTAGCCAGTACGTGAAGATAATTATAAAAGTGAAATTTCAAACGGGCTTAAACTTAATTAGGTTACAGAGTTACAAACTGTTATACGAATAAAGTTCTATAATTGACAGACTTTAAACATGTAAACCGAAAATTTATTTTTCCAATTGTAATCATCACTTATAATTAAGGAATCATTCACCCCATTTGATAATATTAATATCAATTTCATACCAGATCAGGATAGATACTGAAGCTAATTACAAAGAAATCTCACCTCTACGTTATTAATATGGTTGGTCATCAAGTTTCACCCCTCAGGTGCGGGTCTACCGGTAGGCTATAACTGAAAATAGATTTGTGAGATGCTTAAAAAAAGATTTCAGCCATCAATTATGTAATCTCAAAATTTATAACTTGATCTGTATCCCCATATATCAATTCAATTCAATCGTAACCTATCGAAGTACTTCCATTTATCCATCTAGAGTTTAAGCAGTGTTTCCACATATGAACAAGGAATTAAGCAATCAAGTTAACCTAGATTTACGTACTTTCGAATCCCCTGTCGGCAAAAGCATACCCAATTACCCATTGAAAAGTATAAACCCGATTAAAATGGGTATTGAACAGTCCAAATGATTATTGAAATTTGCTCTTACGTTTTATTTCGTTTGTTTCTCTCTGGATGTTCCAACTAAATGGCAATGCTACAGTGATATCAAAAGATGTTGATCTAAGAAGTAACACAAGAAGAAAAAAGAGAAAATTGAAATCTAATTGGGAGGGGGTATTGCCAATTACAATTCATAATTATATTTTGTGCAATTGTGTTATTGTGGTCATGAATTGTCTTACCCTATATAAAAGTTAGTTTTGTTAGTTTTGTGGATAATCGCAATCGTTGAACCAACGTAGTACAAATCCCAGTTGCCCATTGCAAATTTGCAATTAACAAAGAAAATACAAAGCCAAAAAACACAGTTAAAAAGCATAACATGATTATAAAAGTGTACATTGAATGAAGTCTAGAACCACCTATCTACAATTGAATCTTTATCGATCACTGTCTTTTTCTTTTTCTAAAGTCCAGTGCCGATACAAGATTACGTGAATTAATATAAACATCTCAAATTATTATCAATTATTATATAAGTTAAGATTAGATAAGTAGAAGGATAATATATGGATATGAGACCATGGATGATCAACTTAATCAATCAGTTCATTGAACTTCATTCCCTTTTAGAAACTTTATTAATATAATCGCCGTACAATTTTGGTGGAAGTGTTATTTCAAAAACTGAAATAATTGAATAGTGAACTATTAATTATGTGAATAACATCTCATTGTAATTTGTGTGTGGTCTTGGTCTTGTACTTGTACACACATAACAATTATAGATATATGATGATTAGATCCATTGACATCTACATTCCATTCACATATCTGTACTGGCATAGGTAACGTTTGGAATTTTATCTGCTGATGTAGGGCACCAAGTCGTTGGTTAACGTTATCAACGTTAACTCATCCTGCCTCGTTATAGTATTTACGTTTTAAATTCAATTCATCCAATCACTCTCTCTCTCCAATTGATTTCATCGTAAATGATAAATATTACTTCTTTAAATCTCTCAATTGCGTGAAATAATGTAGTCAATTGGAAAACATCGTTAAATGTGTAACCTAATGAACTTAAGTCTAAAGGTCAAAAACAAAAGAAATGAATGGAGAGGAGATAAACAAGCTTGTTAACATCCAAACATCTCATCGTACAAAGCAAACCCAAAGCCGGTAACCCCCAGGTATCCATACCGAATATTTAGTACACCACGTAGCCTAAATTAAGTGTTAATACTGTAAAGAGTAAACACGTGGTCATTTTTTATTTAAAAACTGTAAAAGAAGAGCATTAAAAAATTGTCAAGTTATGGGGAATGGAGAATGGAGATGAGATTGAGAGAAAATACCCTATATTCTTTACAAGATCGATAATAGAAGCTTAGAAGGTAAAAAAACGACGGTAGAGTGAATAATACAAAAATCAAATTTAAATAAAAAAAATTCATGTATAGATAGCACTGAGTTATGAATGTATAACTTTAAAGAATTATAGTAGGTATAACTATTGATATATGGCATCGATTCATTAACTATAGCTAAATCTATAGACCTTGTAGCCAATACAACATATCTGTTGTAGTATCTTAAACTATTAATTATTCTAAAATTGCTATCATACATTTTTACAGTCTTAATACCTTTCAGTTAATGAAAACTTAGAGGAACTTCACCTAAAATATGGAAATTTACCCTTCATTACTATAGCTAAGATCAAAGAAGAATCACTAGGATCTTCTTAGAATGGGGTGAAAGTTGAAGAGAGACTTTTCAATTAATGGATCTTACCAGCCATATCGAAGAAGTTACTCACGAACTTAAGTGAGAGATCGGAAGATCAGATAAACAAGTATTTAAAAATAATCACTACAATTCAACAGCTCTATTATATTACGATAAATCAAAGAAAATAAAGGTTGTGTGAGAAAAGAGTGGAATATGTCTATAAATTTTAGTATAAAAGAAAAACCGATTAGAAAAGATAGTTTTTTTAGAAAAAAAGTAAGGATGTTAAAAATGGAACAACTATTTTTAGGTACTGAATCAAGAACCACAAACTAAAGGATTTCATGCCTATGTTACTATCAAAGTATTGATAAATCTTGAGAAATTAATCACACAGTTATTTATGGCTAATTAAGAGTCTTGAGGTATTTTATATTATATTATGTAATACCATATCCAATGCGACATCTGAAATAGATGATTATTATTCATTATACTTAATCTACCATCAAAAATTATGTATCGTTGCAAAATGACACATTATCAGTAAAAAAAAGTTGTATATATATAAGCTTGAGATAGAGGTTGGGACAGGCAATATATAATACAAGCTCGGGTACTTGTTAGTTTATTGATGTCGATTAAAGCTTATCCACCGATCCATATAATTATAAGTATACCATAATCACGTAACATTAATGATTACTAATTACCTGGACGAATTAATTATAAAAAAACCCAAATTTCTTCCTATTCCCTAGAATTATTCTTTTCTAAAGTCATATTAATCATTAATATTACAAATTGAAGTTATAATGTTATTACCAACAACTCAAAAGGCAATTGTAATTCATGAAAATGGAGGTCCTGAAGTTTTAAAATATGAAGATATCCTAGTTCCTCAAATCAAAGATTCAGAAATACTTATTAAAAATAAATACGCTGGTATTAATTTTTTAGAATCATATTATAGAACTGGATTATATCAAAGTATAAAACCATATATTTTAGGCCGTGAAGCATCTGGTGGTAATCGTTGCAATTGGATCACAAATAACAAATTATAAAATTTATTTCACCAAAAAATGGTAAGATTTTAAAATTACCCCAAGATTTAAATGAAGAAGGATTTAAAATATATGGTAGTGTTTTACTTCAATCATTAACTGCTTTAACTTTCGTTAATGAAGCTTATGATGTTTTAAAAGATGATTATATCTTGGTTCATGCTGCTGGTGGAGTTGGTCTAATATTAGACCAATTGATTTCATTACGTGGTGCTAATGTAATTGGAACAGTTTCAACATTAGAAAAGTCAAAATTGGCAAAGGATAATGGAGTTGGTTATATTATAGATTCTACAAATAAAGATATAGTTTCAAAAGTTTTGGAGATAACAAATGGAAATGGAGTAGCTGCCGTTTTTGATGGTGTTTGTAAATCAACATTTGATATATCTTTGAAATTTGTTGCAATTAAATAAGTTAATTATTGAAAAGACATTAAGGTTTGATATTAAAGTTTTTGAATTGAAAGATTATAGAATTGCAACTGAATTGTTGGGAGGTAGAAAAACAGTTGGTAAATTGACACTTAAAATTCCTCAATAAATGCTGTATATTCATTTGTATTCATCATATATAAAACTATCTATATTTGAAAAGATCGTTCTCAAATGGATCTCCATCACCAGTATACATCATATCATTCCATCCAGGTAATAGATAACTCATATTAATGTTATCAAATACATCATAATCAACGATACTGTTACCATCCTGCTCCCTACCATCAGGTGCATTTGAAACAGAGATTTGGATAGGTTGTTGATTAGATGTAGGTAAATCTGATTGTTGTATTGTAAAAGAATCAGATGTTTGTGATGTTTGTAAATAAGTTTGAGATGGTAGTTGGGGTTGGGAAGACTGGAATTGGCTAAATGGTAATGAGGATATAGGTAACTGTCGTGTTGGTAGATTTAAAGTAGTTGAACCAACATCAGATTGTAAAGAAGACGAGAAGGCGATTGAATTATTTTGTCCGAGGGAATTAGTAGTTTTGCTTATACTGTTATGTTGTGGTACAGATGATCCGCTAAGACTATGTTCACTCAATGGTGTACCAGGATTTGTACTAGTAGTAGATGATAATATATTATTGATTGAAAAGTGAAAACCCGGGCTATTGGGATTTGTTCCAGTTGGATTATTAAGAACATCAAGACTTTTAATTAACAATTCATGTTTTTCCTTCTTAATTTTTATAATTTCTTCATCAGCATCATGAATTTCACCAGATCCATAATTTTGTAAAGCCATTTTAAGTTCATTTTTTTTAACTGATGATTCATTACCAATTACTTGTGGCATTATTATATTTGTTCTTTTTGTTAATTTAACCCATGATATTGCAAGACTCCAAATATTACTCCATCGTGTTTCTAAAAGATTAATATTTGAATTTGCTAATTCAATAGCTTCTCGTTTTATTTTCTCAACCGTTAATTTTTTCAATTGCATGTCATCATTATTAACACCATCCAATATGATATGTCTTTCTAATAAATGTGATGGGAAATAACTGAAATATAAATTTACACCAGCAACGGTGAAAAGTTCAAATCCAGTTAATGGAGCAATAACCATTGCACTAATAGAAGTCAATGTACTAATTAAATCTGATAATTTTCTTGCTGCTTTAAGTAATAATGATGTTGATTTCCCCCACCATTTAGAATCATAATTTTTATTATGATTTAAATAGTTATAATAATCGGGATTTAAGAAGAAATATTCTCTATTTAAGAATATACGACAGAGTAAAATTAAACAATGCAAATAACCACAAGAACCAAATAATGACATTTCATTTGTTTCTGAACTTTGACTATTTCTCCATTTTTCAAAATCATTTTTATGTTGCAATTGTTCTATTGTTCTTGAATCTAATTGATATTTTTCAGATAATGAAAATTCAATTTGATCTAATTCTTGTGATAAAATATAATATTTTGATTTATAATCCCATGGTGGATAAACTTCTTTTCTACCACCAATTTCTCCAACCCATTTTGCAATTTTTGCCCAAATTTCAAATGTTAATAATATATATCCATGACAGCTTATTGTTGAAATTTTATTTAAATCTTTTTTATCTAAAACTTCTCTTGCTTCATTGAAAGTTAATGTTCTAACTGAATTTCCATTTGTAAAATCTGATTCTGTGCATGGAGTTGGGATTTTAATGTCATCAATTTTTATTGCTGGTGATCTATCTTTACCACTCGATATACATCTATCCATCATATATACAGACCATAATGTTCTTCGTTTCGCTTCTGCTAAAATAAATTCATGTTGTTGTGAAGTTCCATTACTATTAACTGAACTTATTGTTGAAGTTGTAAATGGTGATCCAAAATATGTTTCTTTGCTAGTATCATTTTCTTGTTCAATTTCTCGATATCTATAGCATACACTATTTGGTGATACTAAGCCAAGAACTGATGCCATTCTTGAAGCTATTCCAATATACATATAGCTTCGAGGGACATTTGCTTCCCCCCATTCGTGTGATGTTAACATAATTAATGCTTGAACACGTTGAATTGATGGTTTATCAAATTGTCTCATAAATCTGCAACGAGCATGCCATCCAAAGTAATTTGAAGCCCCTGATGGTATTTTCACTTTAGGTAAATGTTGAGTATTTGAATATTTAGAACTAGTAGAATTAATACCACCAATTAATGAATGTAATAATATCCCTTCACCATTATTACTGGCACCTTCAGGAAAAGGACTTTTATCAGGAATAAATTGATGAGGATTATTTTGTTCAGAAAATTTTCCATATCTATGAACTAGAATTGGATGAAATCTAGCACATAATGCTAAAACACCTAATAAAATTATTGGATCAGGCCAATTTAAAATTGATATTGAATCATCTGAATCATAATCATTAACTAATAAAGTTAAATAATCATTAAAATAAGTTTCTGGATTAAATTTTTTTGAATTTAAAAATCTTAAAAAATATTTTTTATGAATAAATGGGAATGTTCCTTTATATTGATTTTCAAAAAATATTTGAGCAATTTCAAACAAGATTTTTTTTTCTGGTAATATACATTCAGGAATACTTTCATTTATTCCATTAGTTTCATGATTTGGATTGGTTTTCCTTTTTGAATTAGGTTGTGATGATTCTTTTCCTATACTGGAAGAAGAAGAAGATTTTCTTTTTGATGAAGTTTTAATTGATTTTGATGGATCTTGTTTATTTTTTATTTTTTTTATTTGAGATGGTTTTGGGGTATAATAACATTTAAGATTTAGTTTTTGACATCTTTCACAAGTCTGTGGTTTTGAAATATCACTATTATTTTTACAACGAAGTTTACTTGATCGACAAATATCGCATGCCAAGGATGTTCGCATGTTTGAAAGATGTTGTTAAATTTAAACTTTAGATTCTAATTTGATTTGAGTCAATAATTTCGTAGTCTTTTTTTTTTTTTTTGATGGTTTGTGGGGTAAAATTAAAGCAGATATAACTTTTGAGAAATAAAACACAATGGGTTAAATTAAACGGATGTTTATTGAACTGAACGTTTCCTGTTTTTCTAATCCATTTAAGGCAATAATGATATATCAGCGAATCTTCACGAACAAATAAATTCGTTGTAGCCTGCGAATGGTGGATGGTGGTAAGTCAGCAGCCGCAAGGAATTAATAATAAGGTGAGTAAAAATATCGGATGGTCGGGACGGGATTTTGAGTGATTTTGGCCGGACTACAAATAATTTGTTACATTAATTAGTCCTGGGTGTTTAACGATGGAGAAATGGATTCAAATACAATGGCCGGGTAAACATTGTATTAGTTACACAGAGAAATCATCCATATATTCCGTCTCCGCTACAAATAGATGATTACTACACAGGTGTCAGATGTATCAACCCTTTCAAATTGACGAAAACAATAGATGTGGGCAGCTCTGAGTTCAAGCTGATGTTTCTCAAGTGTACAAATTGGAGAAATAGAAAATCTGATTTATAATATAATCTATTGAATATAAAATGTGCAAAATATTGGATTCTTATCATGATATAATATATCGTTTACCTATACGTAAAACGTATACGGTGGTTCTGAGGATGCTTGGTTCTCTTTCAACCTTTTAATGGGTTGAAAAATGTCATTATTCTCAAATCCCTATAACAGGATCAAAAGATGGAAATTTGACAGCTATTTTTTAAATTGCTATTATGTATTTCTATAAAATCGTTGATTATGTTGGGTATAAATGAATTAATATTCCAGCAAGGGCTGATTGCGATCATGAATCTATACCAAATGCCCATGAAGGATTTACCGTGGCAGCTGAATACACGTATAACATTAAGAAATTTGATGACTGGGGTAGATTTTACTGTTTTATATTTCAAAGTCGGGGGAGTCTGATGATTATAGCTAAATAGTGCTGTTAGAAAATGACTGTTGTGCATGTACTTATGTTGATATATAGGTCAGAAAGGAATACTATCTGAACTAATATTGGCCCCATATAAAGCTTTATAGTTGTTGTACCTGTATGTTCGAGGTTGGGTGTCGAGCGAGTGCCAATATTGGGTTTTGCCCGAGGAGATATCGTATACCTAATACAGTTAGGATGCACAAACATGATTTGTATGGGATGAAATCCTTTCCCTCTCGTTGGCTATATTGAAGTCCTGTTTATCTAACCATATTAGCTAATGACCTTAACTATGTATATTCTTCTCAATAAAAATACGGTATAATTTCGGCAAATAATAGTAAACATTATGGCAAAGGATCACCGGTTTATCATAGATTCCAAAATAGCCCAAATTATGATGGAACAAATCATAAATCTTGTTAATATATTTTGGTTATCTTCCCCATATCTTAATTGATTACATGAATCATAACCTAATTTGGACTTTCCCCACACCCTCTTTTAAAATCCTTCCAACAAATTAAATGACTCTTTAAAAAAAATAGTAGATAGATAGATGACCAATAGAATTTATGTTGTTCCTACCCATTTTATTTTTAAATTTATTGCTTTTTGTTGAGGCTAGGCGTTGTATTCAAATACACCGTTTCTTTTAATTATTCGCAGCGCAAATCTGCATAAATATGCACTAATCTGCGATATAGATTATCTTCATTTTGCCTCCGTATGCGGAGAAACATCAGTACTTCCCTATATAGTATTTCTGCATTATCGCAGATTCATTTATAGTAAGTTTTAATATGCGCAGATCCAATTATGGTAGTTACCCTACTCTGTATTACACACTTTGTATGTAAGTATATGTATGCACGGACCAGTTAGATTCATTCATTAAATGATTTTTTCAATCTTTTCGATGGGTTTAAATTGATCTCCAAACTTTCGCTAGTGTATTCCCCGAAAACAGGGCTAGCAAATTCAGTAGCAATTAGGTGGAATATTCAATCCCGCTGATTTTCATTGCCTAGATAAGAACACACTAATATTTTTCAACAAACCATGCATATTCGATTTCGGGACGCAATTTCCATCCTAATTGGACCATATTTACCAGCGGAATTATTAACAAAACAAATTGAAAAAGTTAAGGTACAATGTAAACGATTATGAATGAGAGCGTTTCTTATATAACTTTAGGAAAGATCTCTTTATTATCACTATATTAATTACATGAAGTAATAAATCTAAACATACAAATGAAATCAAATATTACTAGTAATAAAAAATCAAGTATTTGGTCTGATAATGAAGAAGTACTATCAATTGATCATAATTATAATGAAACACAAGGAAATATAAATATAAATACAGATATACAAACACCACAAGTTGTTGAATCTTTGACTCGCGAAATTCTAATAATTGTACTTTGTACAATAGCATCTTCAATATATGGTCTATCAACAGGTAGTTTTCAAATTGCTATCAAACATATATCTGATTTCTTCAATGTATCGGGAGGTCCACTAACGTGGATTGTAACTGGTCTCTCAATAGCTGATGCATCATTTGTATTATTAAATGGTAAAGTATGTGATACTTTTGGAAGGAAAAGATGTCTCATTATTTCTTTAATCGCTTATACAATACTTGGTATTGCTGGTGGATTTGCTACAAATTTCATTGCACTTAATATTCTACGTGCTTTACAAGGAGTTGCAATTTCTGCAACGGTTCCAGCATGTGGAGGAATTTTAGGGTCTTCTTATCCTCCCGGTAAAAAACAAAATATTGCTTTATCTTTCTTTTCAGCATCATTACCAATTGGTATTGTATTAGGTTATGTTTTAGGAGGTATATGTGTTCAAATTTCAAATTGGAGAGCAATTATGTATTTTCTTGCAATATTATCATTTCTTGTGGCTGTTGGCTGTTATTATATAATACCTAATGATTCAGAAGAAATAACTTGGAAAATAAGTAAAAGAAAAATTAAAGAAATGGATTTTATTGGAGCATTAATTGCAATTACAGGAATTATATTATTTGTATTTGCATTAACACAAGAAGGAACAGAAATAAAAGGATGGAAAACTCCATATATTATTATATTACTTATAATTGGTTTTGGATTAATTATTGGTTTTTGTTTTTATGAACAATATTTTCCAAAATATCCATTAATTCCAATGTTTGTTTGGAAAAATAAATCATTTTCAATTTGTATGTTAATTACATTTTTAAATTTTGCAATTTATGATGGTACTTTAGCGTATTATCAAACATTATATTTTGAAGAAATTAGAGGTGCAAGTCCAATAATGACAACTGCTTATATTTGTCCATTATGTATTGCTGGTGTTATTTGTAATATAATTGTTGCAAGTACATTACATTTAATTCCTGGAAAATTAATGATTTTTACTGGTTGTATTTGTTTTATTGGCGCTTCATGTTTATGGGCTTTTGCACCAATTGATATTATTTATTGGGCAATGCCATTTCCTGCAACGATTTTATTAGCAATTGGTGGAGATGTTTGTTACGCTGTTGTAAATGTTGTTGCAATTACATCTGTTCCTGTTCATCTTCAATCAACAGTTACAGGAATTTTAAATACTGTTGGACAATTAGGTATATCATTAGGTCTTGCAATATCGTCAGCTATTGTTTCTGCAATTTATCCTGAATATTCAAGTATTGAAGTTGGAATCATTGATAAAAATCATTTATTTAAGGCATTTAAAGGAGCGTTTTATTTTGCAATTGGTTGTAGTGTCGTTTGTACTGTTTTGTCATTATTTTTACATGTTGGGAAACAAGATGGAAAACTTGAAACCCCAGAAGAAAAGGTATGATGTTATAAGTTTGTTTGTTAATACCTTTAAATTATTTATAAATTGCATAATACATAATTATAAGCCTAAGTGGTTAGGGCCACTGATCTCAAGATAGAGTCCTACTCAATATTTTTCCACTCTTCTTAAACTTTATCCTATATTGGTGAGATTCATTTGTATGTGTAATTACAGTCCTGAAACCGCGTAAACACCAGTATACCTATCCTATAAAAGTTTTCAAAACTTCAATTTCTACTTCTTTTACTTTATAGCACGCTTTGTCAAATTCCCATTAATATGAGTTTTAAAACATTTAGTGGTGCCGATGCTAGTGCTTAAAATAATTTTTAAGAGTAATCTTAGTGCTATTCCAAATTTAGTTTTTTTCAATAAATTTTTGGCGGCCGGTATACTCAAACATTTTCTTTTTTCTAAATATTTTTTACTTTACTTTACTAGATGATGTAGTTCAAGGTAGTGAATCCTAATAAACCTAAGGACGAAACCAAAATATATCTACCATTGGTGTTTTTTTGGTCTCATCTCTAGGTTCACAGGAACGGTAGGATTAACATTAATTGCAACTCTTGCTGTATCCGAACCTTTAGTCATATTTAAGTAAGAGTCCATACCAGTAGAGGTCACAATATCAAGATTTATACGTTGACTTTTAGATCCAAGAAGGGATTGCTTTACGTCATGTTGAAACTTCATATAATTACATGTATGTAGGCCTATAGATGAGTAGTTCAAGTTACCAATGCTATGTTTGAACCTGCTATCTAATATCTAGATCTAATTGCAATTAATTCCTAAGTCCCTTGGTTTGGCTTATTAATTACTGTTTATGTTGCAATTATATTTCATAAAAAAAACTATGTATGTATTCATACTATGCCAATTGGTGTATATTTCGAACTTGCCAATATAATCAATTGCAAGACCCATAGAATGGCATAGATTGATCATGATACAATGATAAATACAAACAAGTTAAATTACATTAATGCTAATACTATAAAATGCTTATGTCAATATTATATATAAGTTATATGCTACACTATTTTCATTCCCCTCGTTATAGGCTTATCCCAATTGAAACTCCTTTTATAAAATTATAAATGTTTTAAATATTTTTTCTTTAATTCTTTTGAAAAATCAATAATAACAATATCACCATTCATTGCAGCAGTTGCTAATCTTTTTGAATCAGAACAAACTGATAAAACAGGACTTGATTGTAAATTTTTATATTCTTTTAATAATTTTTGATTATCATTTAAATTCCAAATTTTTATTGTACAATCATAACTTGCAGAAATGATTTTATTATTATCATTTATACATAAATCTCGAACTAATGCTGTGTGACCGGATAAAACATTAATTATTTTATTTTTATTTAAATCCCAAACTGTTACTTTTTTATTTTCACCAACTATTAAATATTGACCGTTATCACTTACTGTAACACATGCTAAACCACGGGCATGGCCTCTGAATTCTTGGAGTAATTCACCAGTTTCAATGTTCCATGATCTTGCAACAGTATCTCCACCGGCGCTATAAATAATACCATCATGTATGCAAACTCTGTTAACAGGACCTCTATCTCTTTTGAAGCAATGTTGTAAATTAAAGTGTGGTTGATTTTCAAGATTATCAAGGCTTGATTTCCAAACACCAATATAACCATCTCTATAACAACATGTAATATAATCATTGTATAAAGCAACACCCAATACACCTAAATAATGATTTGTATTTGTTTGTCTTGGTAATATTAAACGTTCAATTGGTTTAAAATCAGGTAGTTTCCAAATTATACAAGAACCATCACTTGAACCAGAAACCAAAAAATTATCATTAATATCCATACATAAAACACTACCATTATGAAATTGAAAATCAATATTTTTTGTTGATTCAATTAATTCCATTGTTGATAAAGTTCTTATAATAATTTCAGGATTTGGTTTACCTAAAACTCTTAAACATTTTAGTGAATCATTATCCCAAATTCTTATAGTATGATCTCTTGAACCAGTTAAAATCCAATTTTTAAAAAATTTAATACAATAAGTTGTATCAAAATGACCAATTAAATTATATTTTTTAAAATTATCATTTTTCCAATTTAATTGTAAAAGATAACGATTTTTATATAATTCAAACCATGAATCAATTTCTTTAACATTATAATATTTCCACGTTTTTTGTTGTTGAAACATTGTTCTCCATACATAATCATTATCAATTATTTGTTTCCATGATTTAGAAATTCTTCTACAATTTAGTAAAGATTTTGGTGGCAAATCACAAAAGATTTTTTCTGAGATTTCATTAGGTAAATAAGAAACAAAATCAATATTAATTGTGATGTTAAGATCTAAATTTGTTTGTAATGACATTTTGTCTACGTTTTTGTACTTGTGATTATCAATAATATTATCGTTTTTTCCAGGAGGAACAACATTTAAAGTCTTACTATTAATATTTCGATATGAATTAATGGTGTTTCTCAAAACATTCATAACCCGGGTGATATAAGTATCATTTTGTACAGTTGATAAACTATTGTTTTTAATATTTTTGTTATTTAAATTTCTATTTTCTATGATTGGATCTGATTCGTCCGGATCCGAGTGGGAATCGCTGGTTGTTATCATTTTTAATACTAATGGTTTTGGAGTTTGGACATTATGATGAGGCTAGCATGATTTACCCGCCCTTGGCTGACAGTTTCTACTAGCTTAAGTTGTAAATAAACAAACAAAAACATCACTGGTAATAAACACATATTTTGGGAAGTAAACAATGCTGGTCAGTCGATCTTATGGACGCAAATCAAAACATTCCAAGAAAAAGAGTACCTGGGCAAAACACACTTTTGAGGAATCTCAGTGGAATCAGCCTGAAAGTGACGAAGAAAGAGAACCGAATACTCCAGAATTAAGTTCTGCTTCGAGGTTTTCTGGAGCTCCGGAATCTTTTTCAAGTACAAATCGTTTGAAAGAAGTGAAAAATGAAAAATTTTCGAGACCTGTTTCCGGAATTTCTGTTTCTTCATCAGCTTCTTCTAATTCTATACGAACCGTTATTATGAATAGATCTGGTGCTTTAACTATGAGTTCCGATTCTTCTTCACCACTCCAAGAAAGTAAAAGGTCAACTTTTACCCCTTCCAGACGTTATTCTACTCAATCCTTTCAATCAAACGAAGATTCGCAAGGAACTGTTACGTCCAGACAAGGTTCCCGAAGAAATTCCTCAAATACTGCCAAAAATGCACGAATGCATTCTCATGATAACAGTTATAATGTAACAGGATCAGATTCTAATGATTCAATTATAATCAAAACTGATCACAAAAAGACTCCTTCAGGTTTTAGTTTTGGATTATCTACAAAATCTCCTTTAATACCTGTTGAATCTTCTTTTTTAACTACAAATGATATTCAAGAACGAAATGAAGGGAAACAAACAGGTAAAAATCGGCATGATAGTTATCTTTCACATTATTCGAGGCGCTCATATTCTGATTTTGCTCCTCATTTATCTGATACTCAACAACAAAGAATAATTCCTCAATCAACTCCGCCGAATTTGGATGATGATTATGATGAACCCCATACGACTAAAAGTCGTACATATATTTCTGTTGATACTCCTTTACAAGAGGAACATCAATGGCCAATAGATTATCCAAAATATAAACAACATACAAAAACTAAGCCAAAATCAGTTATTATTGGTAAAGATGCTATTTCTGCACCTGTTATTGATCAACATAATCAACCAACTTCAATGATGCTTAATCATCAAGAAGTTCATTTACAAGATATTCATAAACTTAAAGCTCAAAGGTCAAATAGTAATTCTTCCTATGCATCTACTTCATCGGCTGTATCTAGAACACCATCTTCTGCTTCATCTAAACGTTTTTCAAGAATACGAAATTCCGGTTTTTTCTCATTCATGTCTCCTAAGAATTCTATTCCATCTACTCCTCATACAAATACAAATATATACGATCGAACACCTTCTAAATCTGCTACTAAAAAAACTTCATCATCAGATATAAGAAAATCTTTTATGATGTTATCAAATTCTCCTTCATCATTATTTAGAATGCCTTATCATCGAGCAGATTCATCAACTTCATCGACATCATCATTTCAATATAATTCAATTTCAAAATCAAGACGTGAATCAGTAAATTCTCGTACATCAATATCAAGTAGTATTGATAAATTAAATATATCATTACCTATACCAAATAATACATCAAGAGAAAAATTAAGAAATAAATTAAGAGCATCAGTATCATTATTAAGTCTTGAATCTGAAAATTTAAATGATAAACTAATTACTGGAAATTTAGATAGTCATGATGAATATCAATTAAAAAAATTATTAAATTTGTGTGATTTTAATTATTGTATTGATTTTAAATCATATATTAATTCAAGAATTTCAAATAATAATAATAATAAATTAAAAAAATTAAATGAAGCAAGTTATTCAGAAGTTTTCATTGAAATACCAACAAATAAAAATAAACATATTATGAATGGAAATGTTTTAAAAATTATACCATTCGGTAATGAAGAATTAGAACAAAGCCCAATTTATGATATTATACATGAATTATCAATTGCAAAAACATTATCGAATACAAAAGGTTTTGTCAAATTAATTGGTGCACAAGTTGTTAAAGGTAATTATCCTGATTATTTATTAAAATTATGGGATGATTTTAATCAATTAAATGGTAGTGAAAATTATAGACCTGATTTTTTTAAATCAAATCAATTATATTGTATAATAATTTTAGAAAATTCAGGAATTGATTTAGAAAAATGGGATTTAAGAAGTTGGAATCAAGCAAAAAATATATTTTGGAATGTTGTTGAAATTTTAAAAAATGCTGAAATTAATTGTGAATTTGAACATAGAGATTTACATTGGGGGAATCTTGTTTTAAAACCAAAACATGATCATAATAATGATAATGATGGCGTTAAACATACTGGAATGATGTTAAATAAATTAAGTTTAAAAGAATTAGAAGATTTGAATTATATGGATTATAATGATTCTGAATATGATGATGTTAATGATACTGATGATGTTGATGTAACTTTAATTGATTTTACTTTATCAAGAGCAAGATGTTCTGGTGACGTTGTTTTTACAACTTTAGATCATCCTGATTTTTTCCGTGGTAAAGGTGATTATCAATTTGACATTTATAGATTTATGAGAAAGGAAATAAATGAAACTCATCAAAAGAATCATTATTTAAATCAAATTAATAATTCTAAATCACCACAAGGTAGTATATCAACTAAAAATCGTGTTGGTACAAATGGGTTATATACAAATAATTCAGATGCAAGTTCAACTAGTTCAATTGGTTCAAATGTTTCATCATATTCAAATGTTTCATCAATTATCAAAAAAAATAAAAATTCAGAATGGTCTGAATTTTGCCCCAAAACAAATATTTTATGGTTACATTATTTAATTGATAAATTATTAAATTCTAAAGGTTTAACAAAATTACATTCAACTCAATTACGTACAAGAAGAAGTATTGAAGCATTAAATAAACATTTTGCAAATTTAAATAATTCAACTGAAGATGAAAAAAATGCTTTAGATGAATTAGAATTTATTTATAAATCAATTGATCCAAGAAGGAAAAAATTTGGAAATTCAAAAAACTTATTATGGAAGAAAAATAATTCAACAATAATTAATAATGGTGGTAGTTCAAATTTAATTAAGAATAAAATAAATGACACTTATTTTCAGGATTTTGAAAATGTTGGTGAAGTTTGGGAATGGGGGAAACATCATAAATTTTGTTAAACTGTTTCATTCATGATCATATTATAAAAAAAAAGACAATAATAATAATAAAAAGTTTAAGTTAAGGAATGTTTATTATTGTTTATTTATTTTTATGTTTGCTATTTAAAATTATACCATCATTCAGCTCATTTAAAAAATACATATATAGCTATAGATTATATTTTATATACATGTTTAAAGTAAGTCTACAATGTTATAATTATGACAAAATTGGTATAGATTTAAATTTTGTCTAAGATCTCCATTATCTTGAAACATCCATACATACGCTACATCGACTTCAACCAAAAAGCAGTTGTAATCTTCAACAACCATTGACTCTTCAAACATCAGAAGAGGCTTGTGAAATTATTTTTTTCCTTTCCTTAATTAATAGGATAGTATATATTAACTCTTTAACAATACATTTTTTGGTTTGTTATATTTATATAATTGGAAACTATAGAACACAACAACGTGATTAAAAAATTAGAGATTTTCTTTGAATATAAAACAAATAATTTTAAAAATCGATATCTAGAATTAATCATTATCAAATAATTCAACAACAATAAAAATTTAAATCGGTTTCGACAATATTTAAAGGGAGGTGAATTTTTTTTCTTTTGGTTATATTTTCATTTCAAAGATTTATAAAAATCAATATATAAAAGATTAAAAAAGTAAACAACTACTTTAAATTTATTATTTGACACAAAGGATTTTTGATATAATTATTATAACAAATTGATAATTTTCTATTATTTGACTCACTCAAAAAATTTTCAAAAAAACATCTAATTATTATACCTTGATTGATTTTCAGTTATAAACCGTTATTTTCAAAATATAAATAAGATAAGAAAGATCTTTTTCCAGATAATCACTTCACTTCGTAATGTCAAGAGGTACGCCTATTCAACAACAAGCAATATCAAATAACAACACAGAGATTTCATACGATGAGGAATCATTAGAGGAAGCTGATTCTTGGATCCGAGGATTTTGTTCTATGTTTGGTCATGAATATTTTGCTGAAATAGCACCAGAATTTATTGAAGATGATTTTAACCTTACAGGATTATCAATATTAGTACCATTTTATCGTGAAGCTTTAGATATGATATTAGATTTTGATCCAGATCCTCCGATAAAATTAGCAAATATGGCATATGTTGAACATTCAGCTGAATTATTATATGGTTTAATTCATGCTAGATTTATTTTAACAAAACCTGGTCTTCAAATAATGGCTGAAAAATATGAATATAAAAGATTTGGGGTATGTCCTCGTTATTATTGTGAAGGGATGCATTTACTACCAATAGGACAATATGATCAACCGGGATTAGAAACAGTAAGATTATATTGTCCATGTTGTAGTGATATCTATTTACCAATAAGTTCAAGATATTTGAATATTGATGGTGCATGTTTCGGGACAAGTTTTCCTGGATTATTTTTACAAATGTTTCCTGAAATTGAAAAACAGTGTGCACAGAGGAAATGGAAACATTTTGATTTAAAAATTTTTGGATTTAAAATTAATGAAAGAGCACCTAGTGGTCCTAGAATGAGATGGCTTCGGCAACGACCGGAAACGATGGATGAGAAATATGAATATGATGCATGCTCTACAGATTTACCCGATGAAGACTCAGATAGTGATATGGATGATGAAGAGGAAGAAGAACAAGTGGAGGAGGGTGTTGATGAAGTGAAGCAGGATCAAAAGGATGGAAGTGAGAGTCTAATTAGCATAACCTAAGAAGAACAGGTTTAATTTTTTACTACTAATAACTCTATAGCTAGTATTAGAATTTATATACACATTGAATGTAATTATAAGGTATTTTTTGCCATTATACCGATATAAGTTGGAATCGTAGCTAATTATTTATTAACTATAGAGTTATCGTCAGTCGTCAAATCTCCCAGGGAGTACCAGTATAAGCGTATAAAGTAAACTACATGCTGTCTAAAAAGCAAATACATACCAAGTGAGGGTTTTATAGACGGATATTTGTATTCTTCAACTTCACAAGGTTTCACTAATATTTATCAAACAAACCCAAAGATCAAGAATGCTTAATACAAATTCAATTATTCAAACATGTTTGGTAACAAAATTTTATATAATGATATCTAAGCATATATATTTCCAATTGATAGTTATAATCTTGGTATTTGTATACCTTCTAATTTAAATATACGAATGTCAGATCTAAACGTTAGAAACTTTTAATTGTTATACTATAGTTTTTCTGATATGCATTTGATTGATTGGTTACATACTGATGATATCTTATTCATTAAACCATTATATTCTGGATTATAAACCAGAGTATCTAATATTAAGTTGAAATTTTAGAAATTCATAGCAAAGTTCAAGATATGAGAAGAATTTAGATTGTGGAATAGGTAATTAAGTTCATATTCATATCATATGGGATGTCAAACTTGATAATTTCGTTATCGATATCTAATGTAGATCTATATCTGGTTGCTGCTGTTAAATGATATTACTAGTTTCCATTTATAAATTAAACCTTGGTATTCCCTTCACAATATAATCATCTATATCCTACCTACGATTTTAATACAGGCCTTTATTGATGGAATAGTTTTAATTCTAATATTTATTATAGTAACAGGCAATCTATCCGTACCCATGATATGATATATATAGCTAGAGCCAATTAATTTTAAATGAAGTTTTCAATTGGTTAATAATATTAATGAATCATCGTAATATTAGAATTTCCAGTATATCTGTTAATAGTTATTTGTAAGCATTCTTTTATATCTGAGTTTACAATTAAAGAAACAACCATTTTGCAAATTGCGATCAATAAACACCCCAAGAACGAGGCTGAAATAACTAGAACAGTACCTCCGAAATCTGGAATTCCTATATATTGTTTAATTATCGTGTATAAGTATTCGATAAAGTTGGGTAAATGAAATTTTAATACATGAACTGGATATTGTGATAGAATAATAACAGCTTTTTTATTTTCTTCATACCCATCAGCAGATTTGATTATTCCCCTTATTGTTCTCAGTTCCACAGCGTTATAATCACTTTTCTCTGTTGTAATTGCCAAACATGTGTTTTGTGAATTAACGTTAGAATCATTATTAATTTCAATACCTAGAACTTGTTTTAAGGCCTTCATTATAGACATTCTTGGGCTTTTCTCACCTGTTCGCGGAGTGAAGATGTGCGTTAATCTCAAAAACATTTCAATCGAAACAAATATTCTTTGTATTTTTTTCAGTATCATCTCTTTCTTTCTAATTAAAAAATTTGAAGATTCATTATGTTGAGTCTTAAGTTTACCTTGTTGTTTAATTACTCTTTCTGGAATGTTTTGGTGACATTTGCAATTGTGATTGTGAACACCAATTGAATTAACCTTTATATCTTTAGATTTGGACCCCACAAGAATAGATTCCTTCAAATGTTTAACCATTTGAAATAGTTTTAACTTATTTTGTTCTTTTCGAAAATTTGCTCCTAGCGTTGCCACTTGATATATAAAGGATGGCTGAAATATATTAAATGGTACACCGGCAACTGATTGCTGTAATTTTATGTGTTTGTGTTTGTGTTTTGCAATTGGCATCTCTATTTCGTGGATCTTAACTAAAAGATTAGATTTGTACCGTTGCCACTGTGGTTGGGATTAAACTTGAATAAAATTGTAACTTGAAGAAAAAAGCCGATGAAAAGACTAAATAAGAAAGTATGAATATAAAAAGATCTGTAATTTAGGATAAATATGTGAACTGAATCTATGGACGTTATATTACTAGCGCTATTTATTTAAGTTCCCTGTACAATCTATAGTTATAGATCCAGATAATTGGCGGTATAACAAATTGAAAGCACTATAGCTGAGAATCAAAGAAATGAGGAATGAAAGGTACTAGTAATTAACTTGCGAGAATTATAGGGGAAAAATATTTTGTATTATAGTAAGTGAATATCTAAAAAATCATTAATTGAACTTCGTTAAGATATATACATCCGCTAATAGATTACCTTTTTTTTCGCAGAAAACCCTCAAAAATTCCCCGGATCTGAGTGTAAATTCATATATCGTAAAAAAATGTCCTAATTTGAGTCGTAATGAATACAATTGTAATTGCAAATTAATTAAAGAGTAACATTAAAATATTACACCAGAAACTAAAACGCAGACCAAAGCTACACCTCCATGTTTCCAAATATTGATGTGCTCTTGATCTAGTAACGAGGTTCCAGAATTCGCTTTGCTTGAACTGTTTGATCTTTGACTATAACCAGAATTGCCATAACCACCAGAATTACCACCATGGCTAGAGCCAATCGCACCGCCAACTAATCCACCAACCAATCCACCTGCTGCTGCTCCACCATATGATGAGCCAGAATCGGATGAACTACCAGAGTTGTATGAATTCCCAGAAGAGGATGAACCACCCCTCGTTCCAGAAGAAGGTGGGTTGTATGGGGGTGGATTTTTTCCAGGGCTGTATGGGGGTGGATTCCCAGAGGAGGATAAACTGCCCTTTGTGCCTGAAGAGGATGAACTCCCCGAACTTGAACTACCCGAACCACTCCAACCACTCCAACCACGCCAACCACCAAACCAAACACGGGCTCTAAGATCACCAGCAGGACTTCTAACTTGAATTTTTGAGATAGACTCCTCTTCTAACTCAGAATCTGTACCATGGCCAGCTTTGTTTATTGAAGCAGACAGTCCAAATGATACATGAAAGATAAATATCAACCAAAAAAGTTTTTGTGTTGAAAGTCGCATTTTGTAAAAATCTTTAAAATGAAGATTGAAAATATAAACGAGATATCTGTATCATTAAATACATAAAATAGTTACAATGCGTTGCCGAATAATAATGAAGAACCCCGATGAGGTTAACGTTGGAAAGTTTAACGTTAATTACAAAGCGTCAGATGCATATTTATGCGTCCGTAAATAATTCCGAGTTAAAAGCTCTGTTTTTTGTTTATAATTAAATTTTTAATTAAATTTTCCTCCTTCTTGTTTTGCAGAGAAGTAAAAATATAAAGATATCTACAAATAAAATTAAGGATTACCTTCTTTGGACAAAAAAAGGTGGTGAAAGACAGAAGAAAAATACAAAAATTCCCCCAATCTGCAGGTGTCAAAAGATTTAATATGCACAACGGACCTGCGTCAGACGTAAACGGCTGAACCATTGCTAATATTTTATAATTTATAACATTAAAACTATAAATTTTATATAGGAAGGCGAAGTAGAAATTTTTATTATTTGTAGTAGAGATTCTAGATCTAGTGAAAGGGCTATAACAGTCATCATTTATAAAACTTAATCAAGTTTGCTGCAATTGAAGAATGATATTAATAACATTAAAAACAACGAAAATACTACTCTTACGTTATATTTTTATCGTGGTTATATCTGTAGGGTACGATTATTGGAATGAATATGGGCATAGTATATTATAGCCAAAAAAAATTAAATTGTGCAAGGCCGTTGAAACCAGTCACGCCAAAGTTGTACGACCCTTGTCGACTGTCCAAGCGTGTTATAAACTTATATGATGCCCATATCCACAATGGTTCAAAAATATTTTTGAGTTTCGCGATTGGAGATGATCTGGATGGCAGCAAGCCTAAACGGGGACAAGTATATTTGATCAATTTAAATATTTGAAAAACCATAATTAACAACATAACTTGTCGATATTCGGCTTGGACAGACTAATAATAATAAAACATAAATAAATTTTAATTCCAATAATCTTTCGATGCCACTATTTTTGTATTTTACCAGCTATTAGCTGATAGCCATACGTTTTATTATAAGGGAATATCTACTCATTATATATAGTCTGCTATTCTAGTATAGCAATTTAGTATAACAAATCTAATGCACTATATTTAAATTAAATAGTTTATATTGTAAACTATGACCTCATTTTTATTTTAGTATCTTTTAATAATGAAAAATAATACTAATTTAAATTTTTATATATAAATCTCATATGAAATGTTTTAATTTCACTATAATTCAGTTGTAGAATATATTCAAAGACATCATATGTAAAGTAAGCTACTAATGACTTAATAGCTTACAATAGATGTAACTGGCGGAATCAGATACAGACGACGATCAAGATCTTAAACAGGAAAAATGTAACAGGAAAAATGTATTAAAGCTAACCTCCTCCTCTTTAAAGTGGGATTTATCTTACGTTTATATAGATAAATCCAAAAACTATTAATAGGAACAGTCCTAGAAGTAATAAACATAATAAGATATTAAATGTGCGGTAAGAATGAAATACAATTGTATATATCCCCGAACTGGCTAGTTCGAGAGCTGTGGAATGTCTTTCAGGAACCAATATAAAATACTCGCGAAATGATAACCAAAGGAACACCCAAAATAATGATGATGTCATGAATGTTCCTCAACATCATAAAGTTGCTTCCCGCATAGCTCAGTTGGTAGAGCGTTCGGCTTTTAAGTTAAGAAGCTGACCGAAATGTCCAGGGTTCGAGCCCCTGTGTGGGAGTTCTTTTTTTGGTGTTATTAAATACCGAAAAACAGGAAAGATGCATACGATATCTATTATTAGTATTGATTAAGTAAAAGGTTGAGAATGAAGGCAACAAATACTATAGAAAGTAACAATATTACTCAAAAAAGAATGAACCTATAACATTTGTAATAGGAATTTTTGCCTAGTATTAGGTCTTTTTATTCTCACAAATTTTTTGGTTGTTATGAAGATAGTATTTAGAGATATAGTAAGTTTAATACAGAGCCTTAATGGCTACTTGAAAAAAAAAAAGCCGGTCTGTAGAACTAGTCATTTTATATTAGATCCTCGCCCACAAGTTAATTGGGAGGGTTGGTGAAAAACTATTTCACAAATCAATAGGTTTCTTAGCATCAGGTGGACTTTTGTCACAGATTAATTAAATATTAGAAATTATTATTCTCACTAGTAAGTATATTTCAATTAAAACTGCAAGGTTAATGGTTCATTGAAAATGGTAAAAGGGGCAAACAGATTATATTTCAATTATGAATAATCATCAGTTTAAAAGCGACATTTTAATGTTCACAAATTCAGATTTGTCTTTATCAGACAAGATATATATGTAGAATTAAATGAACAATAGCACCAACAATTACAATGAATAGTTACAAGTTATACATTGGTCTTAAAAGGTTATAAGGCTTTGGGAACAACTATTTTCTCTCAGAACACTACTGGATTTCAATCAGATTCAATTGCTCATCAATACTAATGGAAATTTGACTTCATGATGAATCCAGGACTATTTTTTAACTTTACATATAATTTTCTTGATCAATTAAAACTTGTTGGGTATTAAGCATTGTGGGGTATTAAGCTTTGTTGGATTCTATATTATGCAGTATTTACGATATAGTTAGCCATTTTCCACTTGTTTTGATAGATATATATATATACAATAATAAAACAGATAATAACCAAGTTCAAAAGATGTCAGATATCAAACAAAACTTTTAACTAGAAATTATTTAGGTATCACTTATAGAATGAGAATCCTCTATATAATCATATAAGTTATAAATCTTCATATTTTGTTTTCTACTTTCGCTGGTAGATGCTCATTTTGATTTAAAGGTTTGCTACTAACATCTGCGGATTCAGCTGGAAATAATGTGTGGAAGTAAAAGTAGAAAATTATAAGCTGGGCCACTCATCGCACAGAAGTAGAACCGTTGAGACTTTTGTATTATTCTCATCAGATCGAAATCTGCAATTGTCGGTTAGATTCTCTTCAAGAAATTTCAAAAAAGTAAAAAAATTTAACAGAAGAAGCTTTACTCTTTTTCAAATTCCATATATATGCCTAATACAATTGTTAGGATATTTTTCTAAAATCAGATTTAATAGCTTAGCTTGAATAGCTCTACCTTTGATACAAAATAATATGAAGGATAATCCGTAAGGAGGGTTTTAATGGATATGGCTGAAAAGTTGAATCCCGTATATTCACTTCTATTAACCCGATCAGGTATGAAAAGGAAAAAAAGGCTTGACCGAGTTGACATGCATAACTCAGAATCATAAGGATACAGTTATAAGCGACCACTGAAGATAAAAGAGCAATGACTTCAATGGAAACCCACTGTATAAGTTAGCAGCTAAACGAATCTTAAAACGGTACATGTTTTACAATAAAATCAAATAACTATCTAACATAAAAGTTGATATATATAAGTCAAACACTTTTCTAATTAACATTAATTAAAAGGAGAAAATGTCATTAAAAGTTAACTCGGCAGTAGTGGTGTTAATCTAAGCTTCCTACTCATCTCATACTCAGATGTAGCGGCTGGAATATATGTTACACAAAATATCTTCCCAACATTTTAAATAGCGATTAGGCCCGCGGGTTTTAATTTTATAGAATTAATATTCTCCAACAAATAACCTAATTTTGGTTGAAAACAAAAAATAACTCTGTGGCGTTTTAAAAAGGTCGAAACATCAAAATTGGTATCTCAATTGCAAGTATCGATTTAATTCCAATTGTTCACCATTATTACTATTAATATACTTACCATTGAAAAAATATACCTATAGCTAAAGTACCTATATCTATAACTTTTAATTTGAGAGTATAGAACAATAAATTGCAATCAATTAGAATGCATATATCTTTATCAGGAAGTTGATAATATAGCCACCATATATATATATATATCAAACAATTTCATATCCGTCTTAGGCAATAAATGGTGCAATGAAGCATAACCATAAATATTGAAACAATAAACCCATGGCCACACGTGAATGAACAAAATTGGATTCAAGTACTAATTAAACCTAGCCAGTCAGATCAAGAGATGTTGAGTAAGGTGATAATCTAATCTCCCCAACCTATAGCTATAAAAATACAGCAACGTCCGCTTTATTTTCTGATTCCTTTATCTCAATTAAATTAATTCTTAACACAATATATAATTGATATTTATAAATATGACCCGAACCACACGTTCACACTCTAATGATGAACCAAAATATTTTTCCAAACATGGAATTTATCACCAAAATCCAAATAAGACTAAAAAAAATGGATCAGGAAAACTTAATTGGGGAAAAGAAGGTGAAGAACTTGAAGATCTTATCGCATCTGGTGAGATTTCCTTTTTTAAAAGAGAAAGACGCCGGTCTTCAAATGCACAAACAAGTGGTATTCCTTCCTGGGATTTCAGACCCAATAAAGAAGTTGGTGAGTTTGATGATAATGAAGCTTAACTCAATCCCAATGTTTTTTCCATTGTAAATGTAAACGGAATATTATGCCATGAACATGGTTGCTGTTGATTTTTGATTTATAGTTCATCATTGATTTCGATGATTATATTATGAGAAGTAGGCTATGGAAGTTGCTAAGGGTTACAATACGATACAATTGGAATTAAAAGAGAAAAAAGTTTTTTTCTATTAACAATTTTGAATTGAATTATTATTCCTATAAATTTATATTCTATGTTAGATTAATTAACAATTTATTATTTTCTTATATCCATGCAAGTTCCTGCAATGTTAGATGACTTTCCTTTTACAGCCTTATCTACATACATCCATCCAACTCTTCATTTTCATCACTTCTTTCATTCTGTTGAAAATTTAAAGCTTTCCAACTAATAAATAATATTAATAATCTGCCAAAAACAGTGTTTAAGATCCACAAATTATGTCTTTAAATAATGCTGTTAAACTGGAACATGATGTGACCGTAAAGACGGAGGGAAATATTGATACTGGTACTAAAATTAATAATAATAATGGAAATAGTTCAAATGGCAACACACAACAAGAAAATTTGGACTTAGATTTGTCAAGAGCAGGACGAAACGTTTGGTTGGTTAGACTACCGCGGTTTTTAGCTGATAGATGGAAAAACACAGACCAATTATCTGGTCAAGAATTAGGAAAAGTTCAAATCAAACAACCAGTTGGAGGACATGTAAGTACAATTTGTATTTGTTTGCTTATGTGAATATACTAATGCCTGAAAAAAAAAAAAAATAGCCATTAAAAGTTAAATTGGCGCTAAATGATACACCATCTGCAAAAGATATCCCACATGATTATGAAATTTCACTCACGAAGACAAAAGTTGATAATACATTTGTTTTCACAGAATCCAATTTAGAAAGATATCAAAAAGTTCGAACAGAACTTGTAAACTTACCTGAAACTACAACAGATGAAGATGTTAAACCAAGTGAAGCATCAACATCAAATAATTACAATAATAATAACAATAATAACAGTAATAATTATAAATCATCATCTTATAAAAATAATTATAAAGGAAGGGATAAAGTTGTTCCATATGTTAAAACTATCCCAAGTAAGTTGGAAGCCATAAAATGTTTTTTTTTGAATATTTCTTTAACCTCTTATTATTTTTCAATGAAGAAAAAACGGCACTTGTTGGCACAGTATGCCACGAATGTCAAGTAATCCCATCTATAACAGACCCAAATTACAAAACTGTTATTTCAAGAAGGAAACAAATTGTTCAAAGAGCTCCACGTCCTAAAGTTACACTACTTAATGAATTACCAGGTGTTACTTCAAGTATTGCAGGCCCAAGTTTGAAAGGAAGTAATTCAATGTTTTTACAATCAAGAAGAGAAGGTGCTGCTAAAAAAGCAGAAGGTCGTGCTATACGTATACCACAAAATGAACTTCTTGATCTCTTATTTAGATTATTTGATGAATATGATTATTGGACAATTAAAGGTTTAAAAGAAAGAACAAAACAACCTGAATCTTATCTTAAAGAAACTGTTGATTCTATTGCTATATTGAATAAAAAAGGTCCATATGCTTTGAAATGGAGTTTAAAACCAGAATATAAAAAATTAAAAGATGTTGATAGAGCAAATGCTGTTAAGAAGTTAGATAATTCATATGATGGTGCAGCAGCTGAAGGTACTAGTAATGTAAATGATGATGATGATGATGAAGAAGTTGAAATGATTGATGTTATTTAAACCATCAATTGCACATTAAGCCCATAAATGAGAATTCAAATTTATAATTACTCTTTATAATATATTATGCCTATAATATCTACTAGAAAACGAAAAGCGGGGCGGCTTGAATAGTTCAAACAAATTCATTTATGGTTATTTTCAGAGGTTGTTATAATCAATTCTATTTAATATTTGAAATTGTTTTTGATGTAAAATAAAAAATTTATATAAATCTCAATTGTTAGGTCTACTATTGTGTTACATATGCATATGTATATTTTAAGGCCAAAAATGCTTCTAGAACTCAATTTATATAAATAAGATACGGATAACTGCACAAACCATAAAATCAACTACAATATGACTGATAAGCTTGAATGCTGTGATGGACTAGTTGTGTAACGAAATCTCTAGACTGAACAAAGGCCATGTGAATGAAAATGATAAAGCAATATTGAACAGTTAACAATAATGATCTCATTAAGACCAAGCAGCTGATAAATACTCTCTAATTCCTTGATCAAAACCTGTATCCCATTCCCAAATCTTATCACTATGACCTCTATGAGATATATGTTCCATTCTTCTTGCATTTTTCCAAGCATGTTTTCTTCCAATTTCACTTGCATTAAATTTATAAAAAGCATCAGCATCTGCCCAACCGGTTGAAAAACCTTCTTGATAACGCCAATGTTCCCAATTTTCATTTGGATTTTGTCCATTCCAATAATTACTATGTCCTTGAAAATTAGCATTCATTCTTTGATTAAAATCATCTTCTGATGGAAGTTTATGACCTCTTGTTGGACGTTGTGGAATTGCACCCTGTTCAACCATATTTCTAAAACCCCATTCTCCACCATCACCATGTTGAAATTTATAAGACCAAAAATATGAACCACAACCTGCTCTTTCTTTAAATATATAATATTGTTTTTGACCATATTGTTTTCGAACTTCTTCTCTTGATCCACTAGTTACTTTTGACCAACTATCTTCTGATAAAACACAAGAATATTCACCAATCATTATATCAACTTCACCAGAAAGTCCAGATAAAGTTGCAGAATCTAATTCTGAAAGATGTTGTTCTGGTGATTTTTGAGTATCATCATCTGAAAAACATCTATACATATGAGTATCAATAACAAAACCAATTGTTTGATTATTACCACCTAATTCTTGTTCTTTTTCTAATATCCATTTAACCCATTGATCTGTCCACCAACCATCTGAGATAATTATTGGAACAGTTGGTAAATATTGTCTTATCTTTTGTGCTGAATATAGATAGTATTTTTTCTGTTTTTCAGCTTCGTTATCAAATTTACTTTCGTTTACAATTTGTAATCCTGTAATATTATCAAATGATCTTAAATCTTGGGCAATAAATTCAACACAATCTTGAGCATGATGACGATTTTCATGATGATCCCAAAATTCAACATTTCTATCTTCTGTACCAGAATGATCACCATCATTTGCACCACCAGGTAAAGCATGTAAATCAACAACAACTCCAATATCATATTTTGAAGCAGTTTCAATATATTTTTTATAATATTTCCAACTTTCTTTATAAACTTCTTTAATTGATTCAAATGGTGTATTATCAGCGAAATTACCATCATCAACAATCCAATAACCAAATGGAATCCGTACAGCTGTAACACCAACACTTTGTAACCATGACCAATCTTCATCAGTTATAAAAGTTTCATAATGATTAATTAACATATTTCTTGTTTCTTTAATTCCTTTTGACTTAACATGTGCTTTAATTGCTTCTAATTCAGCTTTTGTATCATTTATGAAAAAATCAGGTACCATGAATGATTCCCATACAAATGCTGCTCCTAAATTAACACCAAAATTATTCCTTGATTCATAAATACTTCTCTTTGTTGGTGGACTACTTGGAGGAGCAGCTGGTGCAGCTGCAATTGGCTCAGGTCCTATTCCAAAAATTGATCCCCAACCCATTATCTTATATAATGAAAATCAATTGCAATTGATACCTTTTGAAAGTATGAGAAATGAAGAGAGATTAATCTCTTTTATAAGGTTTATGGAGTCAATTGCCAAGTCCAGGATGATATCATTATATGCTTGACGGGGTAACCAAATCAGTGAAATCACCTAGGAAGCCCAAAATAATGTGGCTATGTGAAGGGGATGGATTCGGGTGAACAATCAAATAACCAATTACAATCTTTTAAGCCTATCATTAAACTGTGACTCCAAGTTTATCAACTGATTGTAATCACGGAAAATCAATATTAATTGTTTATTGTAGTTTTCAAAAGTTTATTGTTACATTTCCCACTACGCCCCTCGGTAGACTCGGTACGTCTCTCGGACCGTTTGTCTTTTAGATACACCTCAATTGATTGTGGCCCTAGCTTCATGGATAGATGTGCTACCTGCTTAAATATATGGCACTATCCTGATCATGAATCTCATAAAAGACCTAAATTTATATTTATAAAAGTTCTACTTATGAACGTGAGGTAACTCCTTTTTCTGTGCTATTATTGTAAATAATGCTTTGAATTTCTACTAAATTTAGGTCTTTAATTACAAGTTAATTACTGATAAAATAACTTTTAAAAATAAATTTACTAGATATATTATGATAATACTATATAGACTTTAAATTATAGTTTCTACTCATATCGGTATCATTATAATTAACATTCTTCATAAATACAAATGCATCTTCAATCAAATGCTGAATATAGTTACCATCATTAATAAATAATTGTTCTATTTAGCACCAACCAATTTCTTAAAAGCTTCAGTGGAGAACGATTTTGGTCTTTCAAGAGCAGCACCGGTGGCTCTATCTATAATCAATTGTGGTAAGACACCGAAAGCACGAGAAACACCGAATAAAACAGTATAATATGCAGCTTCATCAAGGCCATAGTATGTTAATAGAACACCAGAGTGTGAATCCACATTTGGCCATGGGTTTCTTGTCTTTCCATGTTCTGTTAAAACTTTTGGAGCAACTTCATAAATATCCGAAACAAGTTTAAATAATGGGAAATTAGGTAAATGTTTCAAAGCAAATTCACGTTGAGCTGTATATCTTGGATCAGTCTTTCTTAAAACGGCATGTCCATAACCTGGAACAACACGACCTGCTTTAAGGGTATCCCATAAGAAAGCTTCAATATCTTTCTTAGTATAATCCTTTGGTAAATTCTCTTGAAGATGTTGAATCCATTCCAAAACTTCTTGATTAGCACGACCATGTAAAGGACCAGCAAGACCATTCAAACCCGCAGCAACAGATAAAAATGGAGATGATAAAGCTGAACCAACTAAATGTGTAGTATGAGCAGAAACATTACCACCTTCATGATCAGAATGAATTGTTAAATATAATCTCATTAAATCAATGAATTCATTATTACCACCATAACCTAATAAAGTAGCTAGATTTTTACCATAATCAGCATTTGGATCAATAGAGGCTAATTTACCATCTTTAAAAACATTTCTATAAATTCTTGAAGCAATTGGAACTAATTTAGCTAAAAGATCAATTGAATCTTCAAATGTATATTCCCATAAATCATGTTTTCCAACACCCCTTTCATAAGCTTTTGCAAATTCAGATTCAGATTCTAATGCATTAACTGCAATAGATAATTGAGCCATTGGATGTAAATTTTTTGGACATCTATCAATTAATTCTTCAACATGTGATGGTAAACCAGATCTAGCAGCAAATTCAGAACTTAAAGCTTTAACTTGAGATACAGTTGGAATTTCACCAGTTAATAATAACCAGAATAAACCTTCTGGTAATGGTTCAGCACCATCTTCAGCATGTGGTAATTCTTTTTGAATATCTGGAATGGTTTTACCTCTGAATTTGATACCTTCTTCTGGGTCAAGGACTGAACCTTCCCAAACAAGACCCGGGATACCTCTCATACCACCATATGCTTGTTCAAGTTTAACTTCTCCAAGAACCTACATGTATGAACTAGTTAGTAACACGAATTATAGGAGTCTAAAACATATGAAAAAACTTACGGTTTTACCATAATCTTTCTTTAATGTTTTGATTTCATCGATTTTTTGTGGGATTTGTTCAGCAAATGTTTCTTTCAAAGTCTGTTTATAATACTGTTAGTTTTTCCACTCGAAAACTTGTGATACATTATAATAATTCATTAGACACAACTACATCTGGAAATACAATTAAAATATTCGCGGTTAACGGATTAATTTAAAAAATTTCAATCAATTCCCAGTCCATGAAGTGTTCTTCCACAAGATTATAAATAGGAGTAAATATATACCTTTTCCTTTGTAGCATATGTTCTAACAGCATTAGAAGAAGCTTTAAGAGATAGACCTTGACGAGCAAATCGTAAAGATTGTTTTGCAATAAGTGATGACATTATATATTAATGGGGGAGAAAAGGAAAATGGTAAAATCAAGAAGAAGTTGACCCGTTAAGCAGAAAAGGAAAAAGATGGAGATTTCAGTGTTTATATACCAATCTGAAGGCTTTAGGTATGTTTTTTACTACACCGTTAGGCCGAAATTCTGATATGCCGCATTTATGTGGTCCAACGGATCTGCATACGTTCCTGGCTAAAGATGGTAATATTCAGTGCGGTTGACTTCTTGCTTTGGTGAACCTGCATAGGTCGGATCAAAGGAGTCAACGGGGCCCTTTTGTGCCAGATCACAACAGTTTTGCTTTGTCACTACCAGTCTATTATTCCAGATATTTCCTAAAAACCCGGGGCATTTTTGGTGGTTTTAACAGTATTGGTCAGACGAAGTCATGGGTGCCCCACATTTTTTGCAGCTGGAAAATTCCAATGTAGTTAATCTTTTTAATCTTAAAACCCCCGCTATTGCCTCTTCTAGCAGAACAGTGTTTTCTTCTAAATTTAATCGCCTTTATTTATAATTTTACACGTGGCGCTATTTAAAACAAAAAGCGTTGTTGAACCTTCAACGTTATTAAAAATTTGATAAATTTGTTGGTCTAGGAAGTTGTTGTGTGCCCGGGTCTTAAAAATATTCTCTTGTGTATAAATTTTCATGATCATTTGTTGGCCAAGGGTGCAGTAATATTTTCATAATTATAGAATTTATAGGCCAAATTTATCTTCAATACATTCACATATGCATATATTTGATTATTATTGACAGCTGCTTAGAATTATCTTCATCGGAAGTTCATCCCCATGACCATTGTATTCAATGTATTGTGAAAAAGTTAAATAAACCTTACAAATTTAGTGTGAACTAGCTGGGGAAAACAATTATAATCTAGTTAATTAATGTCTTGCTCTATAAGCTTAGAAAAGTTGAACTTTGAAATGTTCACTTTTCCGCCAAACACATGAACATTAAATGATCCTGTTATTATTATTAATATTTGTCTCACTTGCCTAACCGTATCGGGACTATATAATATTTTTTGTTACATAAACTATAATTAATTAGATTTCGTAAGAATTCAAAACAAATTGATCCCAAATTAAATACCAATTGCAATATAAATATCAATTATTAAGATTTCTTTGAGTATAAACTGAACTTCTATAAATACAGATACATTCGTAAACGGTTAGTTAAATGTTTATCCAAATACATAAGCTTGAAATATTGATGTATAGAAGAAGTTGCTCGATAATTATCTATAGAATTTCATATGTATTCCCCGCGTTATTAATAGCTATTAGCCTTGGCCTATCACTCTCCATATTTTCATTGGTTTAAAAATTAAACAATTAAACAATTAAACAATAAAATATTGAAAATTGTTTAAATTTATGTTATTGTAAATTTCTCGTGAGTGTTTACTATAGCAAATCGGATGTTGACACACCGTTGGTTTGAAATCCGTGCTTACCGCGGGGAAAACATAGTCATTTATAATTGCATAAATATTCTTGTTTTATTATTATGTAAGGCTTATAATGTTTTCATAGTGAAAAATAAAGTAAAGTGTTACAGTTTTTAATTATTTTCGATCTAGAGTCCTCGAAAATTACTTCATTTTTGTTGGGTGGCTATTGGCTGGCTACAGAGCCTACGCAACACTTTAAATTTTAGTTATGAATATTTAGTATTATAATATTAATTGAACAATTGTTGACCGAGTAAATTAACGGTCGGGTCTAAATATTATAATTATAATAATAGGCTATCATGAAAAACTTCCATCCTAGATTTCTCTATTATGTCCGGTTACCCTAATTCTTGTGTTATTATTTTATTACGACCAGCTTTATAACTTTATCACAATTCCAAACTATTTGATAATTTTGATCAAATGCATAAACAACTTCTTGATATCTAAAGTGTCGATAATTTGGTCAAATAGTTTGTAATGGTGATAAAGTTATAAAGAAGTGTTACGAGGAGATTTATCACCATGGGCAAGGGTGGACAGACTGTGAACACACGAGCGCTCTATATAAATAGTGGGAAGACAAGATATGGAGTCTGGACTTTGGACAGTGGACTAACCTAAACTAAATAGGAATATATATATATAACTGAGAACAAAGCGTATAAATTAGATATAGCACTAAAATCTCTCACTCTAATATACCTATGAGCTGTGTGAGCTCGAGTGGTTGTAGTATCATATTATGTAATACAGTCGTGCTCAAGTTGTGGGTTGAAAAATATCAGTAAACAAATTGGGCCAGAGCAATTAGACCAATCTTAACAATAAATATTGGAATGATAGAGAAAATAATTGTTTGTGGGTTTGTCAAAGTTCTACACATACTGTGTGGGTTTAACGAGAAATATACATATGGTCCATTTTCTTGATGCTCAAAATATTTATCGTTCGAATCGGTTCAATTGTTCTTCGTAATATTGTTCCATTTGCTTAGTGAAAGTGGATTCAAGATTTATATCATTTATATTTGGCAAAATTACCGGCCAATATTCGCACATATTGGAAACCTTAATTGACAAACTATAATATAATGCATTTGGCACATTTCGGAAAACCTCGGACTTAGAATGATCCGATCCAGGTAGAATGGCGGAAAGGCAAAGATAAAATAAGCTAACACCATTTGATAATCCTAATGCAATTAATATTATAACACTAATTTTCCTCTTTCTTCTTTTTTATCCTCCTCTTTTATAATATACAATTAAAAATGTCGAGTATTGATTCAGTTCTTTTAGTAGGTGGTTGTGGTTTCTTAGGTTTACATTTGATTCAAAAATATTATGATATTTCTCCAAGGCCACAAATTTCAGTTTTTGATATTCGAGGTTTACCTGAAAAATTACCAAATTTATTTACATTCAGCCGTGATGAAATCAAAGTAATTATTGGTGATTTAACATCTTCTGAAGATGTTGAAAAAGCTATATTGGAAACAAATCCAACTGTTATTGTTCATTCTGCGTCCCCGGTTCATGGATTGCCTCAAGAAGTTTATGAAAAAGTAAATGTTACAGGTACAGAAGTATTATTAAAATCAGCTAAAAAATTGGGAGTTAAAGCTATTGTCTATACATCATCTGCTGGTGTTGTATTTAATGGACAAGATGCTCATAATGTTGATGAAACGTGGCCGATCCCTGATGAACCAATGGATGGGTATAATGAAACAAAAGCAATTGCAGAAGAAATGGTTCTAAAAGCAAATTCTTTTGGTGATGATTTCTTAACTGTTGCTATACGTCCGGCAGGAATTTTTGGTCCTGGTGATCGTCAATTAATCCCCGGACTTAGAGATGTAGCAAGACTCGGACAATCGAAATTCCAAATTGGTGATAATAATAATCTATTTGATTGGACATATGCTGGTAATGTAGCAGATGCTCATGTTTTAGCTACTTATAAACTTCTTGATGAAGAAGCTTATAAACAAGTTGGTGGTCAAGCATTCTTCGTTACAAATGATGCACCAACATATTTCTGGACTTTAGCTCGTTCTGTTTGGAAACATGATGGAGTTATAGAGAAACGAAATATTGTTTTACCAAGATCAGTTGCAATTGTAATTGGTCATATATCTGAATTTGTTTGTAAATTCCTTGGAAAACAACCTGGTTTAACTCCTTTCAGAGTTAAGATTGTTTGTGCTTATCGTTATCATAATATTGAAAAAGCTAAAAGACTTTTGGATTATCGTCCTCAGGTTGGATTAGAAGATGCTATTAAATTAACATTGGATTGGTTGGATGAAAAATAATAATCTTATGAAAAGCTGATTAAATATATGAAGACAGTTAGAATAATTAGCTTTGAAATTTTGTAATGGATAATATTATACAAACGCTCATCTCATTAGATTTATTTTCCTCTATTAAATAAACAAGTATATTAAAGAATGAAATATAGTCCTACACATTGTCATACATGTACCTATAAAATTGTACATGTATATGCTAAAACGGTTATATGTGGGGTTTGAGGAACTGAAGTCCATATGAAATAACGTTTAATATTTTACTTTCTATGTAACTGTATCGGTTTTTTACTTGACTGGATTCAGTGTATAATTGCGGAAATCTTTGATTCCCATATGTCTTAATCAAGAAAACCTGACCAAAGTTATGCTTACATCTTTCTAAATTCTAAAGTAAACTTCTTATAGTTAGAGAGAGTTAGTTGATTTTGTTTGAGATCACCATGCAAAATGGTATAAGGATAGCAGATCGAAAAATAAGAGACATCAGAGTAATACGCTGTATTCATATTACGGGATTTTAACGATTTACTCCTTTTTGATGTATTCAGTTATCTCTGCTTTATTAAAATCCTACTAATAATTATTCCACTATAGAATTATTTAAGAACAATATTATTAAGTTTGAATAATTATTACTTTAATAAAGCAAACATAACTGAATACATCAAAAAGGACTAAATCGTTACAATTCGAAATCCGCAATAATTCAGTTATAGTTTTGGAATTACTTCCTGAGCCATGTTTTATTAAAATTGGAAATAAGAAATATTAAGAAGAGAGGATTATTTAGAATGATTACGATATTCTAGTTGTATTTTGAGTTAATTGAAAACAAAGATGAAGATATGTATGTGAACAACCATTACATTTATCTTAAATTTTCGATAATTCGGAGTCTCCAGACATAACGTTTTCTAAAAATGGATATATGGAAGATTAAATTTAGAGGATTATAAGGCAAGATATTAAAAATCGCTGAGAGAAGAATGCTAGTTAGTTATTTTCTATTAGAGTCGGGCAATGGAGGTCTAGTGGGCGGATTTATATAATCTACTTACAAAATACATATTTAAAATATATATCCAAAAAGGTTTCTAAGATTATTTGGTATTCAATAGTTAGTTGTAAACTAATATAAATGATTATTGTGTTAGGTATTTCATCCTTTTTGGAGACCCAATTCAATTGAGAGCAAGGGACACAGGGACTAAATAGTTACCTGTGAAATCGGGCATGGTGGTTGACGTTTGATGTTGGCCGTTAAGGTCAAGGCGTGTCAAGCCCTCTTTGGTTCCAAGAAGGACGGGAATGTCACTATACTCAACCATATGTCACGTTGTTCCTTATATAGAGCGCAATTGGTGAGTGTGTGCTCAATTGTAAAAGGACCACTCTTGGATTAGCTTTTACATGTGCTCACATGACTTCAATGAGCATTGACTTTTCAATTGTGACTCTTTTGTACTGAATCTTAATCGATAGAAGCTACAAATAGTATAATATCCAGTACATTATCATTTCAATGCCTGGTAATTGTAATTAAAACATTCTCCTTAAACTTTACTTCTTAATTTTGATATGAATGTATTTTTGATATAGAACTAAAAATATAGAAATGAGTTCCATTACCCGGGCTTTATGTAGGATAAGATGAATCATCTTTAAATATTTCTTCAAACGAATATTTCAGATAAATATGTCTTTGTCTGTCGTTCGTCAGTCTTTGGGTACGACACCTTTTGGGAGGTGTTTGTATTCAGGCTTCAATTTTGGGCATTTTGCTCGAAGAAATCCTATTTTTCATAATTTAAGGTCCATATCTTCTAGTTCAACGGAAGTGAAGAAAGAGGTGAAAAAGATAAATAAAAACTATCCTGATTTAGCCGATACTGATTTAACAAGTGAAGGTGTACCTGATTATGTTAAACTCATTCTTACTTCTCGTGTATATGATGTTGTGGACGAAACCCCTGTTACGTACGCTGTGTCTTTGTCACAAAGAACAGGAGCTAATGTTATGTTGAAAAGAGAAGACCAACAACCAGTTTTTAGTTTTAAGTTAAGGGGTGCTTACAATATGATGGCAAAGTTACCAGCTGATCAGAAAGCAAAAGGTGTTATAGCTTGTTCAGCTGGTAATCATGCTCAAGGTGTGGCATATTCGGCAAAACATTTGGGTATACCGGCTACAATTGTAATGCCTGTTGCTACTCCAAGTATTAAATATCAAAATGTTTCAAGATTAGGTTCTCAGGTTGTGTTATATGGTGATGATTTTGATGGTGCAAAATCTGAATGTGAACGTCTAACTATTGAAAAATCTTTAACTAATATTCCTCCTTTCGATCATCCTTATGTTATTGCTGGCCAAGGTACAATTGCAATGGAATTATTAAGACAAATTAATAGTGATAAAATAAAAGCTGTCTTTTGTGCAATTGGTGGTGGTGGTCTTATTTCTGGTATTGGTGCATATTTAAAACGTCTTGCTCCCCATATTAAAATTATCGGTGTTGAAACTTTTGATGCCGATGCCATGAAACAAGGTTTGGATAAAGGTGAAAATGTTACTTTAAATGAAATTGGTAATTTTGCTGATGGTACTGCTGTTAAACACCCAGGAACTGAGACTTTTAGAGTTTGTCAAAAAGTTGTTGATGAAGTTATTTTAGTTAATACTGATGAAATTTGTGCTGCTATTAAAGATGTTTTTGAAGATACAAGAACTATTACTGAACCTTCTGGTGCTATGACTGTTGCTGGAATGAAGAAATATGTTACTATTCATCCAGAATTAGATCATTCAGATGCTACTTATATTCCAGTTTTATCAGGTGCTAATATGAATTTTGATCGTTTACGTTTTGTTGCCGAACGTGCAAAACTTGGAGAAGGAAAAGAAGTTTTTATGATTGTTTCTATCCCAGATAAACCAGGTACTTTCTTACAATTACATTCTATTATAAATCCAAGAGCTGTTACTGAATTTTCATATCGATTTAATAGTTCATCAAGATCTGGTCAAGCTCATATTTACATGTCATTCTCTGTTCGTGATCCAAAGAAGGAAATTTCTCAAGTTGTTTCTGAACTTGAAAAGAATGGATTTGGTGCAAAGGATATTTCTGATAATGAAATGGCAAAATCTCATGGAAGATATATGGTTGGTGGATCAACTACATTACCAAATGAGCGTCTTTTAAGATTTGAATTCCCAGAAAGACCTGGTGCATTAGCTAAATTCCTTAATGGTGTTCAAAATCAATGGAATATAACATTATTCCATTATCGTAATCATGGTTCTGATATAAGTAGTGTTTTAACAGGTCTTGCTGTTCCTCCAGAAGATAATGAAAAATTCCAAGAATTTGTTGATTCTTTGGCTTATAAATATGTTGATGAAACTGATAATTTAATTTATAAGATGTTGATGAGGGATTAATCAATTTATTATATAAATTCATGTTCTTAATATTATTAGAGCCATAATGGTTATATAATACAAAAAAATAAATCATATAAAATGGATAATAAAAGATAAAAATATTTATATATAAAGAATATTCTCGCATATATCATTTTGTTTAAAGGAATGAGCATATAAAATTTGTCTATATAGTAAGAATATATCATACTTAACGTAAATAAATTAAAAAAGAAGAAAGAATTAAACATCTGTATCAAGCTTATATAGTTATTCTACTTAATTTAGGCCATCCTAATCATTAAATATATAGGCCGGGTTTGGTACCCGAAGATGCCAATATCCAAAATTCACGACTATATCGGTAATCACACGGCTGAAAGATAGTTATGGTTATGTGCGATAATTTCTAATCCGAATGGCCTAAATTAAGTAGAAAAGTTGTATTTCTACAAGTATGAAAAACAATGAGACAAGATTCTTTAAATAAGTCAATTGAAACTAGAACCAAAAGCTCAAATTTAAACATATTTTTATTTCTTACACAAAGACAAAAGAACAACACAAAAAAAAAAGATCGATTATACAAATGTTAAATAAATAAAAAAAGATAAAACAAGGAAAAATTCAAATTTAAAAAAGTTGAACAATATTTAAAAGGCAAAAAAATATATGTAAATATGTGAGATTACTATTATTATTGATATAAATATAAAGTTTCCTTTAATATTAAAAGTTGATCAAACCTTGGTTTCCTGGTTGTTGTTGTTGTTGTTGTTGTTGATTTTGATAACCAGGAGCATTTCCAAATCCTACTCCAGTGAAAGCTGGTTGAATAGCAGTACTAGCTAATCCAGTATATTGTGCTCCAAAAAATGGATTTGCGGTGCCTGTTGGTTGTGTTTTGAAACCAGTACCCGCAGAATTAATAAAATTTTGTGTTTGAGTATGTTGAGCTGCTATACGTGTTTCTCCAGTATTACCAAATGTATCAATTCCATCTCCAGCAGCAAGAAGATTGTTTAATTCAGAATATTGATCGTTAATGGCGTTAGATTTGGTGTTCTGTTGTTGTAATTGTTGTTGATTTTGGAATTGTAATTGTTGCTGTTGATTTTGTTGCTGTTGCTGTTGTTGAAGTAACTGTTGTTGTTGTTGTTTTTGGGCTAGAGCAGATAGACTATTAGCAGTTTGTTGTGCGGTGTGTGCTGAATTGGGAGTGGACAATGCAAATGGATTGTTCGAACCGGTCTTAAGGGGCTGCAAAGGTTGTTGAGGTTGTTGCAAAGTTTGCTGTTGTTGCAAGGCCTGCTGCTGTTGTAATTGTTGTTGTTGTTGCTGTTGAAGTAAAAACTGTTGTTGTTCGGGGGTCATTTGAAATCCTCCAGTAGTAGTTCCATACTGCAAATTTTGAGCTTGAGGGTTAGGAGCACCTCCCATACTATAGGCATTTTGGAAAAATCCAGTTGACATGGGTTGTTGTCCTTGACCATAAATGGGATTACCATACATATCAAGAGTTTGATATGACACAGTTTGCTGCGTTGGAAGTGTATACTGCACAACTTGGACATTTAAAGGTTGTTGTGGTTCTTCCAAATCCAAAAGATTAGGTACGGGTTTGGACTCTTCTCCGGTGTGATTATTGTTCTGATATTCATACTCTTCTTCGCTCAATTTGATTGCACTATTCAAAGCAGCTTCATCGACATTTCCTGTTTGATTTTTTCGTCGTCTTTCTTCTTCTTCAGCAGTGATTTTACTTTCACCTAGTGCTCTTTCCATTTCTGGATCATAGCCATTATTATCTCTTTCCCTATGGGTCGGTCTACGTTCCGGGCCCCTATTTCTGCGGCCGCCTTTCCTAATGGCCCTTTCAGAACGAATACGTTCATCATCCAGTAATAAAGAAGTAAGTTCCTTTGCCTTGACACGAACTGAAGAAAGGAAAGGTTAGCTGAATGTAATGATAAAAATAGAAAGAAGAATATAAACACTTACTTATAGCTCCTTTATCATGACCGGATTCATCTACATAAATAAATTCCCTTAATGTTTTAATGATGTAAATATTATCTTTTGACCAGAGAACTACATTTTTGGATCCACAGCGGACACAGTAGTCTAACAAAGTCAACGCCTAGAAAAACTTCAGATTAGACCAAAGACCAAAGCCAATAAAAACAATCATGAGGCACCATACCTTAGCAACGTGTCGCCAATTTTTTCCTTTATCATTTAATCGGCGATCGATCATATCCATGATCTCCAATATTTCTCCACTATATTAAAGTTTTTTATTAGACAAAACGAACTCATATAATATTCTTCCCGGGAAATAAATCATACTTGTCAAATGTTCGGTTTGCAATTTCTTGCATATCTTCGGTCGCGGGACCATAAGCCTCATTACTGGTAGCTAGTTTTTATCAAAAGCAAAGGTTAGATGAATATCTTTATAATTTTATGTATATAGAGTTTGAGTTGAGTGTTATTAAAACAATGAGAATCGAAGTTTTATTCCATGATATCCACTGAGGCTTTTTCCATCTCAATACGGGAATGAGAGCAGCACTTACCATTTCGGACCTTCACCTGAGCATTTGTATAGCCATTCGCCACATTTTTAATGGAGCGAACAATCGATTTTGACATTGTTGATTTCCAAGATTATCAAGGATTCCAAGTTGGAGGAAAGCTAATTAAATAACATAATTTCAATTATATTATTCAATCCTTTATTCAAAAGGAGGGTAAGTTTGGATGGAACACAGCCTGAAAATAAAATAACCCATAAAAATGGAGCTTTAAATCTAGAATTATATTTATTATAAAATGATTATATACAGTCATAAGCTAATATAATAAGGAATTAAAGGATAAGTTATCACTATAGTTAACTATAGTATATGTTATTGTAATCTATGTATGATTAAACTACCGATGTTACATTTCCACTGTCAGCTTTTACAGCTTTAGAAATTTTGTCATTTCCATTTCTATCTCCAGTACCATTCTCAATTCCATTCTCATTTCCATTTCCAGCTGTAAATTTTCCATTTTGTAAAAAAGTTATCTTATTATTATTCCTCTCAGTAGAATCACAACCAGGACAATTATGTAAAATCTCATGACAGAAAACATCACAATCTATGCAAAAGATTTTATGACATGTTGAACATTCATATCTAGAACTAGTTATATCATCTCTATCTGATGATTTCTTTAAAAAATCTGGAAATGGTTTTTGACAGGCAAAACAATGATTTGATTTATATTCTCTAAAAAAAATAGTTAGAAATGAAATTTATTTTAAGAATTTTTTTTTAAAGTCTGAGCCCCTAATAACTTACCGTCTCACTTTAACCTCAGTAAATGCTTTTAAAGGAAATAGATGATGATATGATCTAGCGAGATGTGTAGAAAGAATAAGCATCAAATTACAACAGGGACATGTCGTGGGCAATGCGCAGACTTTAGCTTTGCACCGAGGACAAATATAACCCCCATATGTTAAATTCGAATGGCTTAAATATAAGTTAGTTATTGTATCGGGATAGTTTTTAGAATTGACTTACCATGAACATAGAGATGGGGATGCTTCCGAAATGCGTGTTGGAAATCCCATCTTCACCAATGTATAACCGGAATCTGTGGAAGCTACAACTGCTAATGGAGTAACAGCTTCCGTTAACAGATCTTTGAAATGTTCTTCATTTAAAATAACACTATACGTGGCTAATGAAAGATTTGGTTAAAATCGAAACTAAACTTTTCGTAAGAAATAAAATGTTTTACTTACTTTCATCACTAGAATTCGTTTTTTTAACAATTTCTTTACATACAGCAACTTTTGCTGCCAATCCAATAATCCTCACGCGAATCCTTTCTTTTACTAGTGCATTTATAGTTTTGTTGATATCACCTGGATCTAAAGATAACAATGAACCGAATATAATTAGAACTTCTCGGGTACAATGTGAAGGAACATGCCTATTGTAAAAAAAAGTTAGTTTATAATAAAAACTCAATGATATAGTAAAATTCATACATTAATATTCCTCTCGCCATTTCCAATGCATTTTGTAAAGATGCACTTCCTTTTGCTTCTTGTCTTTTTATCGATCGTAATTTTTCAATGTGTTCATGTGGGTTCCCTCCAACTTCAGATATCAAAATAGCAACACCATTCCTCATTGCTAATATACCCATTTGAGATATTGGATTTTGATCAAAGAAATCAGTAACAAATTCAATCGCGTATTGTATGGTTAAAGCATATCTATTCGGCCTTAAATCTTTTTCTTGCATTGAAATACTCATATCAATAATTAAGATAAATGTTCTAATTATTCCTCTTTGAAATGGAGTACTATTTCTCATAATTCTTTTTTTTCTAGATTCAACAAGATCCATAATGACACCTGCTAAACTACCTTGTTCATCTTCTTTTACCGCATCCCAACTTCGATGATATTCATCTTCCCATGAATAACCTGCGTTATTTCCTTTATTTTTCCCACCTTTTGTTTTTGACCTATCTGTTTTTCGCCGTATTCTCTTTGAGGTTCCAACATCACTGAAGTTTTCATCAGATGTATTATTTTCGATATATTCTTCGTCTAGGTCATCCATTGCAAAACATATATTGGGGGTTTTGATTAATAAAAAAGATTAGTTTATTAGCTTATACTATCTTAATTTATTTTACAATAAGTTTAGGTGTGACAAGTGCGGGTAACTTCAAGCTAGTGTATTTTTTCATATAATGTTAATGTAGGCCTGTATTTACTGTTTTTCTTATTTAAAATATTGTAGTGTTTCTGCTATAATTAATTGTGGTCAGTTATAAACTAATTTTTATTAATTCCGTTATTTGAAGTTGCTAGCTTTACAACTGAATATCATAATTTGTTTTATAGCTATAATTGGTAATCAATTATCTGATTTAATAGAAACAACTGTAATAGTTAAGTTAATGATAGATTGTACTTTGCGTAAATATCGACCACTTGTTGTCTTAAATATTCGCCCACATGTTGTAATAATGTTAAACCAATTGGCGCATTAAATATTGGTCCACACTTTAAATTGAATAAAGTATTCGTCCCACATTCTGAATTAACCACCACTTCTTGAATTAAATATTTGGCTACACCTTGGATTATATATATATTATATACACCAATTTCCGACTACTTTACCCGGATTTAACAGAAAATATAGCTAATTAGGTAACTAATACTAATTCTAATCCTCCTTCACAATTCAATTTATCATTGTTTCTGTCTTCCCAAAAACCGCTTTATTCAGATGTTTAGTAGGGAAATCCGCTTGTTTTTAAATGGAATCTACTCTTTTGATCTGCTAGAATGCTTTGTTCAATTAATGATGATATCTTATGACAACTCCCTTTTTTAGAAATGAATTTTTGTTCATATCTAAGAATTAGTTAACAGATTTATGTTGAATAAACCGAGTTTTTTTTAGCTTTTTTAAAAGCTATATCATTTAATTAAAAGGTTGAGGTTTATTCATTTGATACTGAAATATGGGTATTTAACTAACTTAGTTATAAAATCTCATACATGGGCTTCATATTTGTGAGAAAAAGACTTCTATCGTTACCTACAATTACAAATTAATCATTCTATAGGTAATAGATATAAGCCTTGTCCATCAGTCTCAACTAAATTAATTCAAACCTTTTAAATTTGCGTGCCAGAGCAGTTCCAAGTACAATTGTTTAATCATTTGTGTGATAATAGTTACCGATGTTGTTCCCTATTCTTTGATAACTGCTTAAACATGGAGGATATCTAGTTGTGTTGTAACTAGAAAAATTAATTAATTACTATTTAAATTTTTTTATTGATTTATTCCATATCATGCCAATTGCAATTAGATGCAATTTATAATTAGTACGATACACTTCACGATAAATTGAATTTCGGTGATTCCACTTAATTAATATAAGCGATTATGAAGACTAAGTATTGGCCATACTCATAGTTAATTTTCGACGGAGTTTGTTTCCACATCTTATCGCCATTATTAGTGATCTAAAGCCGATGCTACTGTGATTCAACTACCGAATTTTCCTCCTAAAGATAGCACTAAATTGATAATAAAGTTGCATTAATTTCCCCCTTTGGTTGGTTCTGTAATTAGTTGATGTTTTAGGTGTCCAGACGGAATAAATTTCGTTTAAATCGCTAAATTCAGGGGATGATGAATCACCAATTTCAATATTATATCTTACGGATCACTACCAATACTCCTCTTGGTATTACCTAGGTGCACGTATCCATATCGATATCCACTCTTGAGTTTTGAGCAGCCGACAAGAGGTCGTGCGACTTCGCGGCAGAACTGGTTTCAAGTTCCAACATGGTCTTTAATAATAATTTCTGATACTCATTACAATATTTTTCGAACAAATTTAAATGGCCTTAGGTATACCACAAAATTTAAATATGATGCATAAAAATATGAATTAAACGATGATAAACTATAAAAAATTGGACATATTTAGTCACCCAATTGGAGATACCTGTATATAAGGTATTTTTATTTAAACGAATGCGATTGTACTATGATTAATATAAAAAAAAAAGATGTGTGCTAATGTCAATATATGGAGCAATATTGATATCGAAGATAAAGTATTTCAATTGGAACCATAAATATTTTTAAAAATTAATAACTAACGAATAAGATATCAGGAACTTCACAAGACCAAGACAATTAAAACAGAGCGATCATTGACCATAAGACAATTACTTGGATAATTAAAATAAAACGATTTCATTAACATGTGAACAACACTTAAGTTGCAAATTATAGATATCGATATGGATTCAATATAGACTTTCTTTCCATATAGAATTGTTAACGTTGATCTTTACCGAGTTTCCTATATTTTCTTTGAAATAAGTTAATTATTAGATTTCTTTAAACATTTACAATGCAATTAAATGCTATGTTTCTTTGATCCTTTGAGTGGTGACATTTCAAATATGTGTGAATGATCAACTGCTGTTGTAGCAGATTCTGTTTCAGAAGGTAAAGTTAATGCTTTTTTCACTTTTTCACCTACAATCCCCATATCCATGTCTATACTGCTATCATTTCGCGATCGTTTAACTAGAGATGCAGGAGGTATACCATTCTCTGCACCACAGTGTGGACAGTAGTAGAACATTGAGAGGCGTGAATCGGGCTGTGCAAGGCCATTATGGTTAAAACAATGTGAACAAATTAAAGCATACTTGTCCTTTGTTTGGTTCTTTCCAATTAACAATTCTAATATTGAATCAAGCCATGAACCATTTGATCTATTCATTTCATTATATAAATCAACCATATTAAAACGATGAGCTAGGTATTCTTCACTAGCACTCGTTGCATCGAAATCATCATCGTTTTGTGGATAGCCATTACCATATTTCCGTAGTAAAGTTTGTATAGTGTAATAATCTGTCTGTGTTTTGAATTCATCTAATTTTTCTTCTTGTTGAAGTTTCAATGTATCCAAAGCCACTTCGGTACTTTCAATGGCTTTTGTATAATAAATATCAAATAATCTTCTACCCCCTAAGATCGACACTGGAATTATTGGAACCAACAGACAATTTATTAAAAAGTATTGTTGGAATAAAAGCGTGTTCTTCAAGAATAATAAAGCAAATATATAAAAACCAAATATCCAAGACGCATATATCGTGAAAGAACGTTTGAATTGTCGTCGTCGAAGTTGGGCTATAATTACATAACGTTTCAAATGTGTTATTTTATTTTCAAGTTGAGCCAACTGTTCTTCAGTCGAATTTTTATGAAAAAATTTGAGATTTAAAAATCCCATCTTAAACAAATAAGTTTGTTGATAAAAGATATCAAACAAAAATCCGAAGGATTTAGGAATATCTTTATAATTATAACATATTGAGGTAACAACGCACAGTATCAGCTTTGTCGGGCAGTTACAGATATATTATTTGATGCGCGTATAACTGTTTTAGCAATATCCATCACTTTTTAAGAAAGAATAGCCAATTATGATCAAAATCCGGCAATTTCTGGAACAAAATTAAATAATGTTGCATGGTTTAATGTTGAAACTGGAAATATTTTTCTGCTTGTGAAAAACATTATATAATTATTATTTTGGTAGATCACCCAGTAACGAAAACCAAGGCTAGTATCCTGAGTGTTTATGCCTTAAATTCCAATTCCATATTCAAAATTAAGGGCTTATCATCATGGCCAAGGGATTTCGGAAGGGAAACTGTGGCAATGCTTATTTATATTATGTAGGGCTCGGTTATTTATCCATTCAGTACACGTTCAATGGTATTATTTAAAGCTTTAATTATAAGAAGGAGTATGAAATATTCTTTTCTATAGCCAGAGTTAATATTATTAACATTAATATTAAACTTCGGATTTAAATGGCCAAGACTCATCATCAAGGTGCCACTAGCTAAGTAGGTTATAGCTCTTCTTGAATCTTGATAGTCACATTGTACTACAAGTAGTGAACTAGTGTACCACTGGTTGTCAATTGCAATTGAAACCAATGGCATACGTCAGTTAATATTCCGCGATATATCTTTATGGCAAATAATTTGTAATTCTGATCATACACTTTATGATTATACATGACTGTAGATATGTGAATAAATATAGTAGCTACCCTCGATATCCAGCTTATAGAGAAAACAGACTAAATGATGGTATAGAGAAATAGAAGTATGATATCGATAGAACTAAAAAGAAGTTGATTAATATCAACCAATTGTAAATCAAATCATTTACGATTGTATCAATATAGTTGGACACACAGTTGTTACACTTTTAAGCCACTTTTAGAACTTAATTTCGGTCCCTTTTAAATTTGATGGATAATTATAGGGCCATTGCCATTTACTTGAATAAACATTTCTCTATTTTAAGCTCGAGCTATCTACACCTTATAGAACTATACCATAGAAAGAAGTCATCAGTGAAGGGGGTGGGAGATAATTATTCATCAAAAGGGGGCCTAATATTTAGATCCAAGGGTGGCCTAGACAAAGTGGCAACACCGTAATAGACAAAATTACGTGTGTGTGTGAACGGATTTGCTATAATTGGTTATTTTTTTTTTTTTTTTTATATATGATACGTATACAAAATTATGGATGTAATTAATGCTATAAAAATATTTAAATTCATTGCTTTGACCTTGACCAACCAGTTTTGAAAGGTGATATGTCAAACTTTGGGAAAGGATGTGCTTCAGTGCTAAATACAACATCCGACAAAGGTAGTAAGTCTTCATTATCATCAAATAATAGGTAGAGGTATTTTAAAGTTTCTGATAACCAGAATGATTCCATATTATCCGCTTGAATTGCAGGATTCTGTGTTACATCTTTTAAACAAGCATAACCAGCATCTCCTTCAACTTTTGATTGATTTTGAAATGCTGTAAATATATTCCAACCCCATTCACGATATATTGGATCTTTTGTTATCCTCCAAAGATAAAATAAACTTTCTACTGTTTCTGGCCTTTGTAAATTATGTCTATCATTATATTTAATTATAAAATCTTTGGTTAGATCGGCTTTTTTATCGTTAGGATTTGTATTAAATACAACGATTTCTGGCGCTAAACCTGATTCTGTTTGAGCATATAATTCGTAACATGTTTTTGTTATTGATTTGGCTAGTTTTAAGTCTTGTTCTCTTTCAACTGTCCAAAATGGAGACTTACGTGCATCAGTAATAGTGGCACCATCAGTTGAACCTAATGCAAATATACTGCCTGCGAAACATACAAGATGATCCATCTTGTTTGAAAATTTTCCATCAACCCCACTAGGTAATTCACCAATAAATTGAAGTTTTGAAGGATATGATTTTTTAAGTAGTTTTGTTTTAAGTCCATGTAATGCTTCTTTATATATATCCAAATAAACAGGTTCTTGTTGTTTAGTTTGAAAGTATTGTTTTATTAAATATTCATAATATGAATCGCCTCTTGATCCCCATCTAATATTATGTCCTTGAAATAAGCCAGTATCAGGTTGAATAAAAATGGGAACCAAACCACTTGGGGTATGATTTTTATCAATTTGTTCAAAAATTTTTTCTCCTTTTTTCCAATATGTATCATTCCCTGTTAATTTCGCTAACCATTTAAACTCCAATTGAATTGTTGAAGCTTCAGCAGTTGAACTTGCTCCTTGATCAAAATAACTTCTAATACCTTCCTTTAAACGTAAATTAACTGTTGAATATGCAATACCCGTTTGACTGTCAAAGGCACTAATCAACCTATCACCTAAATCAATAGCTCTTTGTAAATATAATTCATCGTTAGATAAATAATAAGCAGATAGAAATCCACCTAATATCCGTATCGTTGTTTCAAAAGTATTAACATTATAATCCATATCGTAATCTAAATCCATTACAAAATCCCTAGCTTCATGTAATTCATCTTGAAGATCCATTATCATTAAAGTATCTAAAGATTCAACAATTATCCAACCTAAGGGTTCAGGACCCATATTTTCACCTGTTTTACTAAGTGGATGATAAACATCAAATCCCCAAGCATATTTTTCATAACCTTTCCATGAATCAATAAATGCTTGTCTAACTTCATTTTGTCGATCGTTCCACGTCCAATAATTTTTATTAATTGAGTGTTTTGAATCATATATATAACCATCTAAGAATTTATTCTTAATGAAAAGAAATGAAAAATATAATATTAATCCTGTGAAAAATGCCCGAGTTATCATATTTTTACCTTAAGGAGTTTAGTTTAAACTATTCGAATTCGCTGTTATATGCATAAGTCAGTGCGGGTAACTCTAGGCGGATATTGTATTTCTAACGAAGAAAAAGATTAAGACATACGGGAATATCACAGATTCCATTCAATTAATATCAATTATTAATACATTAAAATATATGTGAGATATAAAGATTTGAAAGGTGATCCAGTTATAGATCTATACGGTCTTGATATAATTGTATGTTTGTATTCATGATCATGTAATAGCTAGCTATAGCTATCTAGTACTAGTTTAACTCTTTCAATTATAAATCTGTAGAAACAATCCAAAACTATAGACAAAATAAATTAAACCAACAGATAAAAAACCGAATATAAATATATATATATATATAAAGCAATAACTAACAACAAGTTTAAACAGCAAAAAGAGTCAATGCAGATAATGTCTAATAGTTACATTCAAATAAGTATAAGTCTTTTAGTTTTATATCGAAGATGTAAAAATGATTGATGACATGGTTGAAATTGCAAGAGTATATGTTTCGTTTAAATAAAATAGACATGTTCCAAATATAACATAATGACCAATTCAAATCTAAGTTAAGAATGTTTTTGCATTTTTATAAATCAATAATATTGATAGTGAGGAATCAAAAGAATGCATAGCACATTTGAAAGGAGTAATAGGCATAAATTCATTGATGGTGCCTCTTGATAATCCATACCTTTATAAAATAGGTAAAATCTAGAATTTTTTTCTTTAAAAAAGCGAAAGTTAGAAAAGAGAAAAGAAAATCAAATGAAAAAAAAAGTTTTGGTATTTGAAATGAGTTTATATTTATATATCATTAACAAGCATTTGTCGTAATTGCATTCTCCTTCTTCTAAATTCTTCATCTTCTCGAGGAGTATTTTGATTTCCTGGTCGACTTTGATTTGTCTGTGATGACATTATACTTTGAGCTGAAGATGTTGGATATATATCTGAGTTAGCATCAACTGGGTATGGAGGTCTTATATTTGTATTTGGGCCTCTTGTATTTGGACCTTGTGATCCCTGTTGCGATACAGTAGACATTGAAAATTGACTATCGGTTATTTGATGCCCACGTTCAGAATACATTTGAGAATTTGCTGCTGCTGTTGTCATTGTATGAGATGTTGTTGATGTTATTGTCGAATCAAATGTTGATGTTGATTTTAATGGTTTGAAATGTTCTGAACTTTCATTATAACCTTTGTTCATATTTAATCGCGAATATGATTGTTCATTTGTTAATGTTCTTGAACCGGAACCTGTTGATGATGTGAAGTCAGTGAATGATCTTTCTGGAGGTTTTGGATATCCAGGAACTGGTCTGGACACAGATTTTGAATCCATCGGTACTAATGGTATCGATTCTTGATAATTTCCTAATGATTCAACGGACTGTGATGGATCTAATGATCTATTTTGAATAAAGCCTTGTGATGATGAAGGTTTTATGACCGAGTATGTTCGTAATGGGTGTGAATATTCTAAATCATTTTCAGTTTCATTTGGAGCGCCTCTTGTAGTTGTAGTAGATAATAAGTTTGCTGAGGATGCAAATGGATCCTTTTTACTATATTCCGAACGACTGTCTGAGGAATATAAAGCTTCTAAATCAACGATTGGTAATGTAGGTCTCATTTTAAGATCTTTATTTTGCTTGACAACATCAACAAGACCTTTTTGATGTTGCTTTTTAACGATTTCTTTAATCCTTTGATTAATTCTTTTACAAATATATCTTTCTAAAGATATTTTTTCATTCCCTGACGTATTATGTTTGACATGCATATAAACAGGAATGACGCAAAAGAAGGCAGTTAGTAAAGACAGAATTCTAATAACCCAAATTGTGAAAGCGAAAGTCATGAAACAAATAACAACAGCTTCTTGATATGATGAGGTAGCTAAACGTTTGACAGCACCAACAAAATCATCAGATAATTGTAAAACTGAATATAATGTTATACCATTTAATACTTGTCTTGGAGAATCGGCAATTAATAATCTAAAAATACCTTTCATTGAAAAGTAAACAAATAACGTGACTCTTTCTTGAAAGTTCCTTGCACCGGTGATAGCTTCAAATAGACAAAAATAACCAAAACCTTTGTAAGAATAATATTTCTTAGCCATTGGATTTGTATAAGCTAACGATATAACTTTTGTTTTAACGATCATGACACAGGCAGCGATTTCGTATATGTACCAAACAATACTGAATAAAATGCAAGCACTAAAGATCCACCGACTTATATGAAAGGGAATGGAGGGTTGAACATTTGAAGCCCATTTTGAATACCCCAGTAACAATACACATGTATAAAGATCCGAACCAAAAACAGCCAAACCAATTAGTGATTCGATAAACATCCAGATATAAGCAAAAAAATTTGAACAAGTCACTTGAGAAAATTCCGGTATATACAGTAAAGAGAATGTGGATGGGTCCATATGAGAGACCCATTCTTTGCTAAAGATTCCCATTTTTTGGAGAAGTTGGTGAAGATATAAAAAGAAGAGGTTGATGTTTCAAACACGATAAAGTCAGGGTAATTCAGATGGTACTGCGTTTCATCAATATGCATAACGAGACCCTATAAATAATCAAGCACGGCTTATTTTATTGGTCTTTCTATAATATATATATATTCATATAAGATTTAGACTTAGTGATCCCTAAAAATTTTCGAACTCAAAAGGTTCAATGGAGGGTGGACTCCAATTAGTTCTTGGGTCTCAAATGCATAATCCTGATGCTAAAATATAAGGTTTCTGTAAAATGCTTATATGGTGATGTAATGCTTGTTTCAATATTACTAAGAATTGTTTTATTTTTTTGTATAATTTTACACCATCAAATTTGAGGGAAAAAAGAATCGGGTTACATGACTTAGGGGTTTTTATTATACAAATAAGGCGATTAGGACGAGAATTAATTTGAAAATCAGGTGAATAGATAGCCAATCCTGTGCGTGGTATTATACGAGCAAAGCTTAACAATGTAAAACGCCCAAGTTACGCATACGAGAATCGGATCCAAAATTCTAAATTAAACCATTTATAATATTAACATTACCATTCAAATCTCTTCATTAATATTAATGTTGAAATATAATTTGGAATAGATGACAAAATATACTATGCCCCATAGCTGGATTTGCACGTTAGATCATGGATATAAATAAGTTAAATTAGAGTTTTCATTTGTCCAGGTACAGGAGGTGAACAACATGGACATAGATCAATAAAGAAAACGTATTAGATGACAACTTGTATAAGTTATAAGCTAGCTATCCAATATAAAAGGAAGAAAAAAAACAAAAAACTAGAAAACAAGTTAAAGAGAATCATATAATGAGAATTTGAAAACGAAGTTCTAAATTTCTAAAATTAGGGATTCTAAAAAAGGGAGTGTGAATTTAAAGTTTTAAGATGATGCATCATGATAATTTTCTATAAGATTTCTCAATAAAATCTTAACAAGACGGGTATGTTCAGAAGTATCCTCATTATTCATTGCATTTGGAATTGTCAATACATCAATATTAGTACCAACCTTTTTAAATCCATATCTTTCAACAGGATCCATAAGTGCTTTCATATAAATTGCTAGTTGTTTTTCATTAAAATCAGGAGTTGTGGTTACATCTTTTATATAATGTTGTAGTGATTTAATAGTTGGAAATGAAGATGCATTCTCTAGTATCTGATCAAATTTATCTTTCATAAATGCAAGTATAAGCATTTTTTGTTGAACACTATCATTGAAATTCAACCATCTTAAAAACTTTAATAAAACAAGTTCATCATTTGCGCAATACTTATACAACGACATTTCTATAAATCCAGAGACGTAAACAAAATCATCATTACCACCAAATGCTTCAAAAATACATTTTGGAAGCTTAATACCATAATCGCAATCTATTAATTCGGCATGATCTTCAAGGATATTAGCATAACGTTGTAACAGCTTATTATCACTGATAAAAAGATTTATCAAGTCAAGGCATAATACTGGGAATACTTCATCCCTGCGTTCAACAGTTGTATGAGTCTGACGATAAAGTTTCATGTTCTTGACTTCAATTCTCATAATTCTAGCTAGACACTCAATTGTAATACTTCTTGTAGCTTGGAGATGGAAACCCTTTAGCATATTAGCTCTTAAATAATTGTCAAACATCTCCGGTGAATATCTGACACTTTCAATCTCATCAATCTTGTCCAAATATGGTCCCATCGCCATTCTTTCTTTTGTCAACACTCTAACCATTTCACCGTTTGGGAAAAACCCATATTTATCCATACATTCCAACACAGTTGCAACCAATTTAATTGATGCTGTATATAAACCTCGGTGGGGGTATTGCATACAAGCGAAACCAATCCATAATAATTTACCATACCAATATAATTTAGAAGAAAGACCATTACAAAGAAGCGACAGACTCTCTAAAATGCAAACACTCAAATCTAAAGATATTTCATCACTTACTAAAGTAGCATCAGTTGCTCTTTGCCAAAATTCGAGTAATCTAAACATAATACTTTCAGTATTTGAATGTTTACACAATGAACTCATAACTAAAAAGGCTCTAGCTCGAACCACTGAACCTGGCTTGAAAGCCGCTTCAATTGTCAAGGATGTTAATATATCCTTCCATTTTGCTTCTTCTTTTTTATCTCTGGCCGCTAGAGTTATAATTTCAGTATAATATTCCACATATAATTCAATCGAATTAATTAAAGCAGGAGTATGAATAATATCTGAAGCTTCATCCAACAAACTAATACCCAAGTTCAACTCTGCTTTTTTACCTGCAAACTTATCCGACATTATTTCAAGTCGGCTTTTAGTAGTACTATCAAGAGTAGGATCGTTTAGGAAAGTATGGAATGAATTAACCGTAAGACTTTGCAATGCTTCTCTTAGGTCAGATGGTCCATCATTGATGAGCATTAGACCAATAAAACATAGTTGTGGACAAAATGCTCTGCAAAGTTCAAGGTTATCAAATGACAATACTATTACCGCTTTAATTAAAACGATAATTTCAACCCAATTCGATTCAGAGTGGGCCAATGCTTTTGCTTCAACATTTGTATCTTCCTGATCAACTGGAATACTGGAAATATTAACCACTTTATTCATTATTTGTTGACAATGATTATGTGTTGGACAATTATTTAGAATTGTTATAACTTCTTCACAGTCATTACCTTCACTTCTTCTATCATAAGCAGCACTTATTATTTCATCAACAATAATTACCGCCAATTCATTCGTTTCACACAATGGCTTCCAAATAAATTCATGAAATATTCCAACATGAGATTTTGAAATAAATGATATTTTCAAAAACTCTCTGATAATATTCTTAGTTCTTCTTTTACCCTTCTTTGGATCTGAAAGATATACATTTGAATATATATATGGTATCCATGGTGCAATATACATCAATAATAGATCTTTTTTTGTAGTGGTTGCCATTTGATATGCTTCAAAAAAACTAGATATAATTCCATGGGTCATTTTTGGATTTGAAGCAACAAGTTCTTCTGACAAGGTCATCAAATATCTTAGATTGTTTTTCGGTACAAATAAATCATCTCTAGGTGGAACAAGTTTAGAAGTTGTGATTGAAAATACTTTTTGTACCGCACAAGCAAGATTAAAACCAGCAGTTCTAACATCACTATCATCAGCGCAAATAGAAGCGTAAACTAAGTTCACAAGAATAGACATAATATCTTCTATGGAATGAACAGCATTATCATTTAATGACGCCGTTGATGAATGTTCACTATATCTTCGAACTAATGAATTAATAGCGCCTACAACATCTTTATATCTTGGGGATCTTAGCAAAATCTTTTTTCCTGATTGGAGTGCAATTGAAAATTCATCTGAATATCCAGATTTATTAGACAAATATGAGCGTACGATGTCTGCAGCATGATAAACATCTAAAGGTTTAACAAGTTCTATCAAATCCCCACATTGAATTGAAATAGGATCCGTAATATGTATTTGAAGATACCCTTCACCAAGACTAATATTAACCGGAACAAACTTTTTCACATCTTGATCAAATAAGAATGCATCAGTGTACCTTATCCTGATATCACGTTGAATACGTGTCGTCTGTTTACAGAGACCAAACGGTTTTGAAGGTATATCTTCATCTTCATTAAATGAAGAAAAAAATTTGAATGGAAGTTTATAAGGATTGATATAGCAAGAAAGTGATTGAGTATCAAGGATCATTCTTAAAAATGATAAGAATTCACTAGAAACATTAAAACAATATAAGCCCAAGCAATTTTCAAGTAAAGCGGGATAGCAAAAAGTATTAAACCTAAAAAGAATTTCTTCTGGCATATTAGTCTTTTTAGAAAAACCAGTAGCATCCCATAAGAGTATAAATTTTTTATCTTTAACTCCCTGTAACACTTTTAGGATTCGATACAGTATCATTTCGGCGCCAACACCTTCGGCTCCATCAAATATATCCCACGATACTATTAAATATACAGTCCCATCTGCAGATATACCTTCTACAAATGCCTGTCTATCAATAGAGGGACCAAAATCTTTTATCGCGTGCTTTTCTAAAAACTCATTTAGTTTTCTTTCCTCGTCACTGATGTTTTCGTTAGATAAATTATTATTAATTTGTGATGGGATACCAACCTTAGGTTGACCGATTTCTTCAACTAGATCCTGTAATTTTTCGAAAATGAATATTCCATCTGCAGACATTTCAGAACCTATGTTTGAAGAAGTTGTTGTTGATGAAGATTCCATGGATTTTGTCTTATGAAGAACAGTATCAAAATTATTCTTACTATTATCAATATTCGAGGCCTTGATCTCATCCCAGTGATTATATAGATATCCGTGTATAAATTTCATATCCTTATCTTCAATCTTACATTTTCGAGATTCCGCATCAGTTATGAATTCAACATCTGGGCTTATATCCAAAAGAACTGATGTATCATACATTGCAGATTCTCTCATGAAACTAACGATATCCTCATTTGTTCTGGTCAACTCATCCATTCTTTCATAAAGTAAAGGCATTTTTAAAGAATATAATGTACCATTGGCCATGTTTTGAATTACTTTGGCGAGCAATAGGAGAGACCGTCTTACCTCTCTCTTCGGTGGATGCTTTAACAAACCTTCAGCCTCTGGAGCACAAATTGCAGGACAGAAAAATCTGAGGAAGAGAAAGGAACCAACTGAAGCAATTACAAATTCGGGAAATATTTTTGCCGTAGAGTCATATATGGTTTTGCAAATATACTTAAATGATTTTGGCATTATCTTACAAGAGTTATGCAATGATTTAGAGAAAAGAGAGAGTACCTTCATAAACTTTTCAACATTTTCAACTGCTTTATTTTGCGATGCTACTTTATCCACATTAAGCTCAAAAACATATTTATCTGGATAGTTGGCAAGATCTTCAATGATTGGGTCAAATGTTGTAGCTAAATATTTTGAGCCATATTTCTTAGCATATAAAGATAACATTCTTGTAGCGACACTGTTTCTTCTCAAAAGATCTACTACTCGGTTTGTATTTTCAATCTCTTGAACAACCAAAGCTTTTAGCAATTTTAACCCTTTCCCTTGAGATTCATACAAGTTAAATAAGCCACCAGCTAATCCATTGACTTCAGATGCTGGACAATCTTTACAAACGTGAACACAGACATTCATATTTTCAAGTAAAAAGTTCATCAAATTTTGAAGCTTCTCTTCATCATGGCTATTTAATCTAGTTGATGCACCCTGAAGGATAATTCCAGCAAATACCTTCAGAAAATCTGCTCTGATTTTATCATTTCTATGATATCCAATTGGTAGACTAAATTTGAGACCAACATCAGGATTGGCTGACAATAAGTTCGTTAATGATGCAATTATAAACTTTGGTAAAGACCCTGAGCGTTGGAATTGTGGTCTATTATTAACAATGTCTTTATAACTATCTGAGGTATTGGTCGAAATTGTTTTTGCCACAAAACTACTAGATCCAGTAATACTTCTCTTTGAGCTCGAGGAAAGTGATGATCCAATTTCTAAACACTCTAGTGCTTTAAGCAGCACAGAAAAAATCTGCCCATACTTTGAAGATTTCGCAAGTAAATAATCCTCCTCAGATTCAGTTTGAGGTACCTCAATTACAACATTTTGAGAAATATAAGCTACTGCCTTAATACAAGCAAGAGATAAATCAGCATATACATAATCAAGCTCATTAAACTTTTTTTCAAATGTTGTGTAAACACTGTTACTATCCGCATCATTACGAAATAAAGATTTTTCAAACCATTTCACAAAAACAACAATAGCCATGAACTTATCACTATTCAATGCTTTGCATTGGATCTCATTCTGACAAATGAAAAGCTCTTGAACCAATCTTGCACATCTTATCTTAAGTTTTATAATTCTAATATCATCAGCGAACTCCTCCAATTTTGTAAGGACAAGAGTTCCAGTATCTAGAATAGAATATGGCATCTTTATTTTCTCTTTCGCACATCTTTGAGCCGCAGATCTAAGCAGAGAGAAATAATGATCTGAAATCCTAAGAATATCATCCTTGGTACCATTTTCTATAACAGATCTAACAACCTGTTCTGTTAATTTGAAAACAGAAGGAAGTGCACAAGCACTAAACTCATTAGATAAAATATCTTTAGCTGCAGTTGTGATATACATATTAGGAGAATTTAATAGTTTAACAACATCCTCTAAAAATTTATAAATTAACGGAATAAGTTCTGCTACTTTACTGTTGGTTTCTGGGTCACTAGCTAATATTGGTTCACAAAGACAACCAAGCATCCCAGCATAATTCCTTCTTTCTTTTACCAAAGTGTTCTCATATACACTTTGATCTGCACCCACTGAGAATCGACAGAGAATATTTTCCCAGGCATTCATAATTCCATCAGTAGGAATACCAAGCTTAAGAACCGTTTTTTGTATATGTTTTTGAAGAGCAGCAGCACCAGTGATGAAGAATGAACTAGAGGAAAGCTCTTCATATTGCTCAAGATTAAACAACAAGGGACATGAACTTCGATCAGAATTTGAACCACTTGTCAAATGTCCATCTATTAAAGCGTGAGATAAAGCATCGCGTACAACTTTATAGATTTCTATTTCTGGTGAACACATGAAAACTAGAGAAGCTGTTTCAAATCTAGAATAAATTAATTGTCTCCTGTTCAAATCCTCTAGTTTTGTGATATCATCATGACATTTTTTTCTCAAACCAAAATGTTCTGCAATAAAAGCTCTAGCTTTAAAACTAGATTCAATAATATCTAATATTGTAACAATTCTTTGATCATTCATATCCATATCTAAAATTTTATCAGACAGAGATTTTATAAAATAACCAGCTGCGGAATATAATGGAATCACAGGATTATTTACCTCTAGACTAACACTATTGACATCAACAGAACTTAGATTATCGTAATATGCTTCAACATATCTTATTGAACTAGATGCCACGTCCTTATCAATATCAACCATACAGGCAACAATAGGCTCAAGATCTTTGTCAGCAACATTAATTATAACCGAATCACTTTTATCATTATAACCTTCGAAATAAGAATATGGGTGGGGCATAAAAGCATAAAATACATTCATTAAGATTGGAAGACTCACTGTCTCAGAATTACTGGTTGATAGCGAACGTTTCGATGAAGTGCCACCTACAGCACGGGTCTTCAATAATAAACGAGCATGTTTTCTTATTAAAGCTCTTAAAGCTGTTGCATTTTGACTCATGCAACGTAGGTAAAATTTGAATAACTGAGGAATCGCACTTATAGCTCTTAATGAAGTCGACAAATAACAAACTGTAGCTGCATCTGCATTAAGGTTGTTCAATCTTTTATGTAATTTATCCAGGACATAATCAGGTGAAAGAATAGAAAAAGTAGTAAAAGCTGAACAATATAATAAGATAAGAGATGGTGAAATTTCACCACCAAGATTTTCAAATACTAATTCAATTTCTTCAACAAGAGATAAATAAAATTTAATAATATAACTTTCTTTATCATATTTGAAAACTTTTGTAGCAATAATACCAACATTAATAATTGAAGCAATTTGATTATCACCAACATTATTTGAATATAATTGATTTTTAAGATAAGTAAGAAGTTTTAACTTTTTTGTATTAGAAGTAAATCTTTTAATACCAGTTGATAAAAAAGCTGTAAAACAACTAGGAGTAAAACAAGCCAATATAGACATGAATCGATACAAAACTGATCTATATGGTGAAGATTCGGTGGTGGTATACATATAATCAAAAAAGGAAGAAGCTTCATTGGATAAAGAAGATCCCTCGGAAATGGCTTTGAAAAGTTCATCACCTCTAGCATTGATCCAATATTCCATATTAGCTGAAAGAAAGTTGAAAGCAACGGCTTGATGTAAAGGATTTCTAACTAAGCTTAAAAAGTGCCATAATTCTTGGAATACCATTGAAAGGGAATTTTCAGTAATGTACAATGATCCCAAATAGTCAATAAATGGAACGACTCTCGTTTCGTTTTCGTTGGAACTCGAAACTTCAAATATTCCCAATTCATTGGTCAAAATAGAAAAAACATCTTTCCAATTCGCAGCTGACAAATATCTTATTATGTTTGAACAATAATCATCAATTTCTTGTAAAGTTGATCTATAAGGATGTGTCTCATAGTCATTTTCAGAAGATAATTGTATACTTCCATTTGTAATAATAGTCATTGCTTCTATTATATCTTCTTGTGATTTTATTTTTCTTATGTGATTAAATAAATTTTGAACAAGAGTAGAACTTAAAGTTCCAGGAATAACTGTATGATAAGGTAAAAATGGTTTAACATATCCTACCCTTCCAAATGAACTTGGAACTCGGCCTTTTGCAACTGGGGTTGGTTCTGAAGCTTCCCAATTTTCTTCAATACATTCTGATATCAATCGCATTACAATTAGAATAGAGGAAAGAGCATATATATTTTTTTTGGTAATTTTCTCATAAAGATCGCCCTTTAAAAACAAATAGATGTTAGTATTGAGTTTAAAGTAAACTATAGCTGAGCAATATATGGAATCTCTTACCTTTTGTATATTATCTAATAAAGTCACAAAACCAACTAGGACATCAGAGATAAGTTTAGTCCTTGATAATTTGAACAAAGTAGTTTTCGTTGAAATGAATATTTTGTTTGCTTCCACATCTTCAATACTATTACCAGTTTCAATTGGCAACTAAACATTTTAATTTATAAGAATTAGTAATGGAAGATATTATCCACAAATATTTATAATCTTCTATGACATACTAATTTTGCAATTTGAGTGTGTAACTTTGGTATGATTTTGCTCATATTGTATAAGTTATATATTCTTATAATATCCTATTTATAGGGTGTAATTAATCTTCTTTGTTTTCACTAATTTAAATTCGATTTTGAAAAGAGGATAAGTTTTATGATCTGTATTCTGTACTGAACTTGGAAAATAAAGAGCAATTCTAGTTACTTAAATCAATGGTTGGTTTGAAATAAAAACAGATAGTAGTAATAATTATTATATTATCTGTTTGATGTATACGGATATCCAAGGCCTCTATTAGGATTGGTATCTTTGTTCGTAAACCAGTTTAGACAACCAGTTTAAACATCCATCAATTATAGTCATCAACTAATAGATTTGATTGCCATATTTTCAAGAATATTTCCGAGGCGTCTCTTTGATGAAACCCTTGACCATGGTTAGATTATTAAATTCATTGTATTTTCGATGTTAAATATAATATAAAGAAAATTCTAAATCACAATTGGAATTGGTAATTGTTGATTATTAACAGAAATAATATAAATTGTATTTTGTGACTGAGACGTTGTTTTCTGCCATTTCTATGTTAGAGCGTAATTAAATATGTTCTTTCCCTTGGTTTGTTTCATGTTCAGATAAATAGAAGCATTAAATTTAGTCTGTGAATATCTCATTGAGTGATATATCCCATCGAGTGATATTTTGTAAGAGTATTATTAATATATTAATTAAAATACAGAATTTACACGTGCTTTTCTGTTTTGGAACACCCTTTTCCGCTTTTCAATTACCAAAAACTATTATAATTAATAGTTGAACCATGAAGACTACTTGGTACAATAATAAGTTGGTATATTATTTGGTAGGAAACAACATTTACGAAGAAACTTACAGCCAGGTCAAATCAAAACTTACACTTTTTTGGGCACCGCTCGGAAGACCCACTACTCTGAGATACAGTGCCCTTTTAAGAAATCATGGATATGTAATTTTTCTGACCCTAAAAGGTGTTATCCAAATAAAAATAAGCGAATTCGAAGAAACAGAAATATATGGTTTAAAGATAGATTCAAGTAATCTCCAGGACGTTTGAGATGATGTTGTATTCAATGACGAATGTTCAGTCGTTACGGGATCCAGATCTGGAAGATTATAAGATCATGAATCATTGTGATCCACCACAATCAGGCTAGGCATTTGAACCTCAAAATATATAAAATAGAAGTCTGTAAGTCTTATGTATGGATAGGAATTTGGAAAGATAGTCGTAGTTCACTGTATATAATTATAAAGGTTAGTGATCCTAATACTCCATAAAGTAGCTCGCGATCGAGTGACAGCCGTTTTGGGTCAATTTTAAGGGCGCTAAAACTAAATACTAATAAATTTTACATCAAACGTCATGATCATTTCACAACCGGTGTGATTGTTATATCAAGGAGGCATCACACTTAATAAGAAAATGGAAGTAGGATAAGCATCTTATATATTGAGAATCAATCGAAAGAGTTACAATCTATCAACCTCAAGGCTCGAGATAACTGATTATAATTAATCAAGAACCTATGAGAAGTACAAAAACGAATAGCTCAATTATATAAGTCTATATAGTAAAGTCCAAGTAAACATAGATATCGATCTGTTTGTATAACACCGTATAATAGCTATATAGACCCTATATTATTCTTAAGTTCGGCAAATAGTCTCGAGAAAAGTACAATCCTCTAGCTACAAGAATTCTAGTTCTTATGTAGTAATTTGTGGAGCTACTAAATAATTAACGATTGGTTGAAAATGATACCTATAGTAAGAAATGAGCATTCTCTTGGCCACTAGCTAGAATACCTGGCGCTAACTGAACTGCAGCTGATCTATTACGTTCTAAAATACTAATAACATGAGATCTAAGCTTTAAATTATATCGATCTCATGTTATCGGGGTCAGGTATTACATTGTATTATTCAACAATTTTTTAAAAGCCATTCAAGTATTTCTCCAAATTTCAAAATAACTTATAAGTTATATGCATTCTCACTTTCTCATACTACAAGGTTGTGGGCTCCACTTTGATTTGAATTTAGATATTGATAGATCGATGGATCTAGAGAATGAAATGAATTCGAATATTTACACCAGCCCATAAATATGATTAGAATTAAAATAAAATTCTAGATTTAAATATTTTTTTGTATAATTATAAAAATAAATACTGCAATACATGTGAAAGTACATCTCAAATTAAAATACCGCGAGAAGAAGGAAAAACACGTTAATTAATTAACAAGTAATTATTATTTGTTTACAATAGCGAAATAATTTTTTACTATATGGTAGCTATATAAATAGATCACCTTATATAGGTTTATACATGTTTATACCGGCGGTATAGCTAGTTCGATTACCTTGAGGCTTGAACTCGATCGTAGCCCATGGGTGTGTCTTTCGTAAAGTATAATGTATAATTATAATACAAAAGTTATGCTTAAATAAATACATAATTATAAATCGTCGTATTTATTGTAAGCTTATAAGCTTAAACTAATTAATTAATTGTTATAATATGAACAAAAGTATTAATATTTATTAATCAATTGTATGGCTGCAATCAATGTTTAAAACAATTCTAGAGAGATACCATGGCCATGGTGAAAAGTGAAGTCGACTGGACGTCTTTACTTAATTTCTTATCTTTTAATTGTACAATTACAATATTGATTTTTGCAATTGGCTCTGGAAGCAAGAAAATAACCGTTTCATTAGAGATTTAGATATCGACATGTTTTGACTCTCTTTGAGCCAGATATGGAAAAAAATACGACATAGGGCGAGCTCGAGGAAAGTCATTTGATCATAAATACCTAGACGTTCAACAATCAATAATTAATATCTAATGTATATTGTATACATCAGAAAGAAGTTTTTCTCTTAGTATGAAAAATTGCTAATCAATTGAGCTTCGGGTATATTTGTGGCTTATAATTATTATACATCTAATATTCAGCTACAGTCAGTACTAGCTTAAAAGGTTTATATAGTAAATAGAACAAAGGATTGGCTTGGGACTTTCAGTATACATGATGGGGTTAACTCTTCGGTAGACAAATATAAATCAGATCCATCTAGAAGTTATAAGAAGAAAAAGAAGAATATCTACTTAGAAGAAGTTATTATACAGATCTCTAAGGTTTTGCACTAAATATTTGGTATAGACATATAGTTAAGTGGATAAATTATAGAAAATATATAAATAAGATGATACAGGCTTGGAAGGGTTTAATTCTGTATTATCAATATTTGGATCTTTATCAGCGATTGTTGAAGTTGTAAGCTTTTCCAACAACATATCAAACTTATTTGATAGATCGTCAAACCGATCCTCAAGGTGTTTGCTCATATTATTGATTTTCACATTAACCTCTGATTTGAATTCCTCAAATTGGGGAAGAATACTATTAGCAGTTGCTCTACCTGGGTTACTTGTTTCAACCATTTTACCTTATTTATTAGTTCAGATAACTTGAGTTCGTTATGATATGTAACTAAGGTGTTTTGTGGTTGGTCATTTATTATAAATAGAAAACTCTATTTCATGACCACATTTTCACATATTTTCTTGAATTTAAGTCATCTAGTAATTACACTTAATTGCGGCCATACTTATTACTAAATATCGGTCGTCTAAGTAGCAAATATTAGCCCGTTATTACCGATATAACCGATATGACCTGTAAATGTTGAGAATTTGTGATGCCAAACTCGGTCGAAACTAAATAACGAGGTTGGCCGATATTTGGTAGTCAGTTTGGCTAAGATTTAGTGGAATTACTGTTTGTGGTGGCTACAAAAATCAATAGTATATGATACGCAAAGACTTTACCTTTTTAGTCGAAGAAACTGTGTAATTATAAGTTTAATTAAAGTATGCAGTTTATAAATCTTTATAAGGTTATTGATTATATGTTCCTAAATGGCTAGCGAAACTATAGAGTCTCATGAAACTACGTTACATAAGCACACATATAATCAATGTCGTTTTATTTTTCAAAATTTAATATGATATATACACACTAATCTTGTTCAGCAATTGCTATTAATCTTTCATCAATTTCATCAGGTGTCAAGGTTTTGAAAATTCCACCAGGTGTCCCATCTTTATTTGTAATAGCAATACCAACTTCTAAATCATTCTTCTTAAAATCAGTGGATAAAACATTGGAGAAAACAATAATTGCAGCTTCAACAACTTCTTTCCAATCTCCAGGAACATATTTTCTACCATCTTGACTTGGATCAGCTTTAATTTTCTTAAATTTTTTCTCTAAAGCAGTAATTATCTCCTGTTGTTTTGGTCCTGTGGATGTAGCTTGATAGCCAATGAAATAACCAGCAGGATCACATTTAAAAATTTGAGGTCCAACTTCATCATCGATTGCGATAAAAGTTAAACTCACACCTAGTGGTCTCATATAAGCTCTTTGAGTGTAAACTTGACTTAAATTGGCGATTCTTTTAGCTAAAACTGAAACAGGGATAGAGTATCCATTCTTATATCTGAATTCGGCAGCTTCCTGCTTTGCTCTGTTTGCAAGATTTCTGGCGTCTGCAATTGCACCTGTAGCGAGAACACCAATGTTTTGATTAATTTGAAATAAGTAAGTAACAGTCTCTGGGTCTAGTAACTTATCAGGAACCTTCTTCTGAGATATAACAACTGCTGAATCCTTTCCTGTTACGGCAATTGATGAAATGTTTGTTGAGGTGATTGCCTTAAAAGCGTACTCTACTTGATAGAGACGTCCTTCAGGAGAAAAGATGGTAATGTGACGGTCAAACCCTGCGTTTCCTTTATGCCCAGAAATAGTTAACAATTAAATTTAGCAACGGAATTATAAAAATTAGAGTCTTACCTGACATAATGACAAAACAATTGACAATTGACGATGGCGAGAGAGAAGGTTTTGGTGGTGAAGTAGAAACTAAGATAGTGGCAAACAACACCCATACACCCTCATCTGTGTTTCACACAAATCTTTTTGTGTCACAAAAAGTACTATTGGTATGGATACGACAACTCTTACTTATGACTCCAAAACAGAGTCTGGTCACCAGTACACCTTTATAGAAGAGCCCTCACGGGTTTCATACCATCATTCTCTACAGGCCCCAAAGTACCATTTTGGTGTACGACACCCGATGAAACCATTTCGTTTAATGCTTACAGATCATTTAGTATTTGGTTACAATTTACACCTTTTAATGGATTTATATTCACCTCCTAGAGCTTCTTCACAAGAACTAATGGAATTCCACAATCCTGAATATATTGAATTCTTGGAAAGGATTTCACCAGAGACGGCGTCAAAATGGACGAAACAATTTCCCAAATTCAATATTGGCGATGATTGTCCTATTTTTGATGGAATGTACGACTTTGCAACAATATATGCTGGTTGTTCGTTAGATGCTTCTAGGAAATTGGTATCTGGATTAAGTGACATTGCGATTAATTGGAGTGGAGGTTTACATCATGCAAAAAAAAGTGAACCTAGTGGATTTTGTTATGTGAATGACATAGTACTTGGAATATTGAACTTACTGAGAGTGCATCCCAGAGTTTTATACATAGATATCGATGTTCATCATGGAGATGGTGTCCAGGAAGCTTTTTATCTTACAGACCGAGTAATGACTTTATCATTTCACAAATATAATGGAGAGTATTTTCCGGGTACAGGAAACTACGATGAAGTTGGATTAGGTCGAGGGAAACATTTTGCGCTGAATGTTCCTCTGAGAGATGGAATAGATGATGATTCTTATATTAGATTGTTTAAATCCATAGTGGAGCCTGTGATATCAACTTATCAACCTTCAGCTATTGTTCAACAATGTGGTGCTGATTCATTAGGTGGTGATAGATTAGGGAGATTCAACTTAAATATAAAAGCGCATACAGAATGCGTCAAATTTGTTAAAAGTTTTGGTTTACCCATGTTAGTTGTTGGTGGCGGCGGATATACTCCAAGAAATGTTTCAAGACTATGGACAAATGAAACAGCCATGTTGTTAGGCGTTGAACCAAATCCAAAACTTCCATCAGAAACACCGTTCTTACCTTATTTTGGGCCTGATTATTCTCTTCATCCATCACTATCGGGTAGAGTGGAAAACGATAATACAAGAGCATACCTGGATTCTTTACGATCAAATATCTTACAACAGCTACGATATTTAAATGGAGCACCCAGTGTTCAATTTAATGAAATCCCCGATGATCCTTGGAGGTTAAGTGATGAGGAAGAGAAGGAAATTGAAGATCTGAATGAAAGTGAAAGACAACAACAGGAAATGAAGGATGAAGCAAGGATGAAGGAGCAATACGTGGATTAATTGAATTCAAAATGGGTAATGTAAAAAAATGTATAGTATCAGTTAGGATGGACTTAAAAGTTTTGTTTCTCTTTTTCTTGCTTTCAATATGCTTAAGCTCTCTATAAGGTTGAGTATATTGTTTGTGTAATATACATGATCTTATAGAGTGATGATATCAATGATATAAAATGATGTGTCAAAAGTCATATTTAATTAATATCAACAGTAAATGATTAGCTGAAGCTTAAGTGAATTTATACACTATGAAATGACTTCATCTCTTAAAATAGAAATTAATTCATTATGTACAACAATAACAAATACTTTAACGCGTAATTCATTTAATATTAACTATTTCATACAAAAATGCTGCAAACTATAGCATAAGTAATGAGAAGTTAAAGCCCTACAGTAAACGGATTTGCGGATAATTACGTATTAGATCTAGATCTATCTGTGTTCTCTGAGTTTGATCAGGTAAAAGTATACCAAATTTTATTCTATTCGATCTCTGTAAATTCATATTGAAAAATATTTATAGTAAGACTTATTCAAGTCCATCAGCTTTATTTTGAAATCACAGGCGTTACTAAGTTAACTCCGATACTTTTAATGTTTTCTTTATTTTTATAATTCTTAAAGGTTCATAACTATTGTCGACACCTTCAAACTGTCCGGATCCTACAACTCCAAACCCATCCGCGATAAGCTTATAATGATTTATAAATAAGTGACATAATATCTACGCAGGGACCTGCAGGTACAAAGTCACTCAATAAATGGTAGCCTACTTTTATTTTTTTTAAATAAAATGATGGTTTGGTGATGTATCTTTAATAATAATATAATCTGAATCATCAATGTTTGAATAGTTTGATACAGAGGTTGTGTTTGAGATTTATTGCAATATTTATTAGAAACATAAAGAGCTAGTAAATATTATATAAAGGAAAAAAAGTTTAAGATTAATATTATTAAATCTATAGTAAATAAAAGGAGTTAAGGGTATAGAGTATTTCATTATAATCATAAGAACCCAGTACTTATTTGTGTTTATAGCTATAGATCTATGTCACTATAGCTACTAAAGTCATATTTGAGCTCGTAATTCTATAGTAATTACTACTTGTGCTTGAAACTTATTTCTCAATTTTAATATCTTTTATTCAATTAAACTAAACATCATAAAACTATATTTATCACTATATAAGCTTATATCTTCATAATTAACATGGTGCAATTTTGCAATTGTCCAACATATCGCTATCAATCATTATAATTTACTCGATAACACGAATGGCAATTCCAAGAGATCCAGATGGAGCGTTGGATGTTGCATACCAATAAACATTATAACTTCCATCATCATTTTCCAAAACAGTTGCATGCTCTTCACCATTCAAAGCTAAATGGTTATCAACAACAGACCAACCAGTAATGGAACTACCTGAACCATCTGGAGAGTAGGTAAGCTTATTGTTATCAGTAATATCGAGGTAATAAGAAGTTCCTGGCGCGACTTCAACCTTTCCATCTGAAGTTATAGTAGCATTGATTGCAGTACCTTTTCCAAGAACAACATCATAAGATTCTGATGTAAGAGAAAGAGGTAAATATTGGACAGCACTTCCTGAACGAATAGAAATTAGACCAACGGCAGAAGCATAAGTAGCTAAAGAAAGAGCAGCAGCAATAGAAGTAGCGAATTTCATTTTTAATGATTTCTGAGGAATTATCTGATATATGAATCTGATAAATAACTTACAAAAGTTGAGGATAATAAACCAATTTATACTTTTCTTTTGAAGGGTTTAACATCTATAGAATGGATCTAGCCAGCTAGATGTTTTTGAGACAAATATTAATCTATCCTATCATATGGCTGTATCTTCTTAAATATATTAGAAGAAATATGAGATCATTTTATTGGAATTCTATATCGAGATCTCTGAATATAATGTTCCTCTAAAATAATTAAAGAAAGCTGTCATTTTCTGAAATTAAACAATTACTGTATGTTTATTATGATTAATTGGATCAGCGGATACTTAATTATGATTAAATTAACGTTTCTTAAAGCCTCATAACTACTGGTATTTATAATGGTTTCAAATAAATTTTCAGTCCATAATTATTTATAGATTTATGTAAGAAAAGACCATATATATGGTTTTCATGTAAAGATTAGCTATAGCTGATCATGGTACTAAATTTTGTTACCAATCCAAATCAAATAACGATTGGCTATGCTATATAGTGGGTTTAGCTGCCCTTAATAGATATCTTCATCAACTTGTAATTATTGTAATTATTGCAACTATGACTATAACATACATATAAATTTGGCGTCTTTATCTTCTTTATTATTAACTTAAGTATACGTGTTAATTATTATAAGATAGAAAGCAATTAAATTATGAAATATGAGATGTAATGTGTGTACAATATGTATCTTACTCTACTACCTTTAACATTTTAATATATATCAGGGGTAAGTTTGAAGCTCATACACAGAGATGGAGACACCACTGGCGCTATAGTTAAGCTTAATTAGAGGTTGCAATTGAATACTCAAATGAGACAATTATAATAAACTGTCTTACCATATTTAAAAACCGTTATTTTTATATGTCTTTCAATTTTAAATTTAGTTTATTAGCTTGAAAATTGATCCGAGATGTATCGTAGCTGTAGTTATATGATGTAATCATGCATAAACGAGCACCTAACCTTAAATAAAGAACAACGCCATGCTTTAAACAAACTGAGACATGTTTAAGGCCTTCTTTGCATTTAAAGTACCCAATATAATTATATTAATTAATCCGAGTTTCTAATGATTATAAAGGTCTGTGGTTATGCATTAGCTGTAGTTAAGCTACATGCTTTTTTTTATATATGGGTCTAAAGAATAATGAAGGGTTAAAAACATCTAGCTGGCTAGATCCATTCTATAGATGTTAAACCCTTCAAAAGAAAAGTATAAATTGGTTTATTATCCTCAACTTTTGTAAGTTATTTATCAGATTCATATATCAGATAATTCCTCAGAAATCATTAAAAATGAAATTCGCTACTTCTATTGCTGCTGCTCTTTCTTTAGCTACTTATGCTTCTGCCGTTGGTCTAATTTCTATTCGTTCAGGAAGTGCTGTCCAATATTTACCTCTTTCTCTTACATCAGAATCTTATGATGTTGTTCTTGGAAAAGGTACTGCAATCAATGCTACTATAACTTCAGATGGAAAGGTTGAAGTCGCGCCAGGAACTTCTTATTACCTCGATATTACTGATAACAATAAGCTTACCTACTCTCCAGATGGTTCAGGTAGTTCCATTACTGGTTGGTCTGTTGTTGATAACCATTTAGCTTTGAATGGTGAAGAGCATGCAACTGTTTTGGAAAATGATGATGGAAGTTATAATGTTTATTGGTATGCAACATCCAACGCTCCATCTGGATCTCTTGGAATTGCCATTCGTGTTATCGAGTAAATAAAATTACTATTATTAGAAACATTGGATTTAATATTATTAAATAAATGTCAGTTTGTTGAAGTTAATTATCGATAGTTTTATAGCTAAATATGATTGGATTAATAATAATGATAATGAAATTTGTTGCTTATTTTGACTGTATTTCTAGTTATTGTTTGAGAGTTTTTTTTTCTCAATAAAATCCTGATACCACGCACCCAAATTGGAATTGATAGAAGTGACCTATTAGTTATTGTGACCAGTTGGTGTGGTCTTTCCCCTCGTTATAAGCTATACAATGTTTCCACTTAATTCCGGCCACGTTTTAATGTATATGTATGTGGGGAAACTTTATTGAATTTGATAACATACTGGATTGTTGGCCAATATGGTGCATAAAGTACTAACTTAGCCAGCCTATATTCTACTTTCAATTAACTGTTCTAAATTCAATATTTATATTTTTACCCAGAAATACATTTTTGCTGGATATATTACACTCTCGGAATTCACTAAAGAGTCGATTGGCTCTTTGGCGCAACTGGGAGAACAGGCACTTTGAACTTTAACATGGTAGCGGCGCAGTACGGGAGGCAAGTACACACAACAGGATCGTCGTCACAGGTGATAAACGTACAACAATCGACTCGGTAGAATTATCAATGCTGCCAAAATTAACAATCGACTGTTTACCACAATCCTTCAAAACGTGGGAATATCTAATAAAATCAACCTTAAGAAGATTAAACTTATCTGAATATATTTTAGATGAAACCATATATGATGATCTTCCAACTGAAGACGTTCTTTCTATAATAAAACTCTACTATGCATCAGAATAAATCCAAGAGCATCAACCAACAAGAGTCCACGAGCCGACAATTTTTTGTTCTCTGTATCCTACGTATATTACGATTAAGAATGGTCAACAATTGTAAGATTCAAATTAAGTTGAAGTTTCTAATTGAAATACCAATTAATGGTTTAATTAAGCTTCAGCAGCGCTACAATGAATGTCTTTTGTTTTCAACCAAAATTAAGTTATTTTTTTAATAGGGGAATAATTCTATATGCTCTAATCACTATTTAAAGTGGAGGGAAGATATTTATTGCACTATACGCATGTTTAAATTAAGCTTTTAAAAGTTTACTTCCACGATCCTCTCATCTTAGCTATTCCTATTTCTAATCTTATAAAGAATTTTATATAATAGTTTTAACGGGAGATTAGTATATTTGGAAGAGCTACACAATTATTTAAAGGTTGTAAGGCATAACTTGATTACGTCTACCGTATCTGAATCAATACAATCGCGAAAAAGTTACGCTCACTTAAGTACACAATTAGGTAGAAAGTTAGATAGAGTGTTAAATAGAACTCAAAGGTTAGTTCACGATTTAGCCTCATCAGAAGCCACCTTCTCTTTTATTATCATCTAATGAATGAATCAATTAGAACCAATGGGGAGATATCTTTTCTATTTCTATATATATATTGCTATTTAATGAGTATTGAATAAAATGATTCTAGTTGATGAATGTAATGTGGCCAATGACTATATATAACACGGTAAATGTTGCGATTCTATTATTAAAGCTTGATGTATTGATTCCTTCACTTATTTATCTAGCTAACTGTATGTTTTTTCTATATAATTTCATAAAAGTACCATGGAGTTAATTTATTAGTTAATCACTTGGTGAGAGGATATGCGGATTACAGTCAATAATATGTCATACTACCTCAAAATGATTTTTTCGGGGAAAAAAGAGATATAAAGCAAAACATTGGTGTTTTGAAAACTATATAATTGATAATATCTGCGCTTCATATAAAATATATAGAGCACTGTTATAATGTACAATTGTACTACATAATATGTTGGATATATATTACACTCTTAGAACAGTTCACTAAAGAGTCGATTGGCTTTTTGGCGCAACTGGGAGAACAGGCACTTTGAACTTTAACATAATACATTCTAAAGTAACCTTCATAAAGCGGTGGGAACTCGGGCTCTAGAAAATGCATAATAGTGTATATAGCTACCTACTAACCTGATAAATCAGTTAGCTCAATTCAATCTATTGTCAATTGTTAAAGTTCAAAGTGCCTTTTCTCCCAGTTGCGCCAAAAAACCAATCGACTCTTTAGTGAACTGTTCCAAGAGTGTAATATATCCAACATCAATTGATTATTAGAGAGAGATATTAACGTTAATATTAATAATTTCACAATTTTTCCTACCACAACTGCACTTTAACTAGAGGATAGTTACCTTAGTTACTGATGACTTGTATGTGCATAAGGATAGAATAGTAAACGATTTTTCACTGCTTAATACAGTTTAGGTGGGTTTGTAAAAGTATGCATATACCAAGAACAATGTTAAATCATACCTAAATAGAACACTACATAAAATCAATAAGAATATTGATTGTGTAGCCTAAACCAAACTATGCAAATGCATATCTCCTAAATCGAAATTAGCATATTATTAACTAGTAATATTTAACTTTAAGAATCCTATTCCTGAACAGGATTAAATAAGAAAAAATGATTCACAAATTCAAGAGCTACAGTAACAAAATTTGATTTGGAATAACAAACGCAAACGCAAACGCAATCACAACACAATACAATATGTTTGTTTCTAATTATTACCGAAATTTAATCATTAAGGATCACTACTGTAACTAAAAATCGTTTTGTCGAACTTGGACAAGTATTCTCTAGTATCAGAAGAATAAGCGAACATCATATGAATGATATAGAAGGCTATTATAAGATAGTTAAGGGTTTAAAATTTGCACGCAGATATATTATTCAAGATGTCCTAGGACAAGAGTGCTGAAAGGGATCAGAATTTTAATGAGGCTTTCAGAAAATAGTGAATCCGAACAACGGTTGTTTAGAAATAAAAGACAATTGTTTGTAATTACCACATTCGTATAGTGTCTGACTTATTGGGAGAGGACTTGTATGAATATTTGAACAATGCTATCACCCCATATAATGTTATTCCTAATATGGTGATGGGTAGTTTATATAATTTGTGAGATATACAATCTATCATGGAGCAACTGATTCGATCCATTGGGTATTGGGTTTACTAGCTTGAAACATCATGGCTGGTTTAGAAGATCTACATTATTTTTGAGGGGTAAAATAAATTACATATATATAGAGTAGATGATTTCCACTTATAATAAGATAACTGAGAATAGATCAATAATTTTCCTATAACGCTTTAAAATCGCTTACACAACAATGAGCTTAGAACTTTATATTAAGCAATTAAATGAAACTATGCAAGAATTTGTGAAGCTCAAGGAGGAGAAGGAAACTCTTGCATAGTTTCATTTAATTGTTTAATATAAAGTTCTAAGCTCATTGTTGTGTAAGCGATTTTAAAGCGTTATAGGAAAATTATTGATCTATTCTCAGTTATCTTATTATAAGTGGAAATCATCTACTCTATATATATGTAATTTATTTTACCCCTCAAAAATAATGTAGATCTTCTAGTAAACCCAATACTCCTTCTTCACTAACACCAAAACGTCAATTAAAACTAATTGGTTTAGTGAACCTTAACTTCTGTAATGATTTCTTAAACACCAATTTATTAACAGGTTTGGTAAGAAAATCTGAATAATTATTTTCAGACTCAACACGAGCAAGTTTTTCTTCTCGGTTATTTCTAAACCTGTTTCTTAAATCTCTCAAAACAACGTCTAAATTAGCTCTTCTAGCCTTTACTTTCGGGTTCTTAATCCAAGYTTCAACATTTTTATTGTCCTCATAAAACGTTATGTCAAACTTACCATAGATATGAATCAAGACCTCCTTCATTGAATCATAAGCTTCAACACCATGATCAAGGGCATAAAGCTCAGAGATAGAAGTACTTCTACTCAACTTTTKTTGTTTTGAAGAAGTCCAATAGCATAGATTTTTATCAACCATAATGACTACACCRCTCGTACTTTTTCTAGTACTCAGGTCTCCTGCATAGTCGCTATCGATATATACTTCAACAGATGTATTGTCAACAGCTCCTTCATGTTTCTCAAATAAAATGCCATTTTCAATATTATTCATCAAATATTTCATAATATCTAATATCAATGACCATGTTTCTTTACTCTCTATGCTGGTAAATCTACTGAGATATGATGTGATATATGACAAGTCTACWCTTAACCAATTTGCTAAATAAAGTAGTTTGCCAATGATGGTTTTGTATTTGGAATCATTATTAATTATTATGTTCAATAGATCCTTATCTAGATAATTGTTAGGAATATAAGGAATTTCATGATTCCCCTTGTATTCATGCTCCTTCAAGTTCATTATATCGCATAGCAGTTCTTTAATAGCCGCCGGTTTATTGATAAACACAGATTCAATCGTATTATTGATCAATTTAATATCAACATCTAAACCAAGCAATCTAAATTTAAAGTTGTCTTTGCCAGCTTCAGGAGTTTTCCATTTAACGGAGTATTTAGATTCTGGAAAAACAACAGAATTCATAAATGTAAGATCTTCAGCACTCTCGTAGATAATTAGGGCATCATCTACATATAAACTATTGGATATATAGTTATATAATTAAATTAAAATAGTTTTTGTTATTACATAGTGTTAAAGTTCAAAGTGCCTGTTCTCCCAGTTGCGCCAAAAAGCCAATCGACTCTTTAGTGAACTGTTCTAAGAGTGTAATATATATCCAACACATAGTTTCATATATATGGGGTGATATTTATGAAGATCTTCATTTCCCTTATATATTAGCGAGTGGCCACATTATTTAGTTTTAGAAAACACACGTTCTTTATAATATAAATTTATTACCAACTATGCCTCCGAAACAATTCAAGGACATCGCCACTGATGAGCCCATAACCCAACAGATCTGTTGAATCTCCTCAAAGTCAGGGTTCTGTTGAGAAGGAGAATCATGTGGYTTTGAATTTGGTCAGGTCCATTTTACACGATTCTAACCTCGGTGATAGATTTTGGGATCTAGCTGCAAAATATGCAATTGTGACTCGCAATATCATTTTGGGTAAATTTAATCAATTGGGAATTAAT
>BCKZ01000005.1:9531-193116 GCA_001600815.1 Alloascoidea hylecoeti
TAAAATAAGGAAGTTAGATTTCAAATAAGTATTAAAAGTATTTTTAATTCATGATTTTATTTATGAATAAATTATATTGGTTGTGTTCCAGATTTTTTGTAAGTTGGTCTGCAACGTTTTCACTTGTTTGAATATAATAAAGTTTTATGTTTCCATTTTCCACCAATTGTCTAGTAAAGAAATACTTAATTTCAATATGCTTATTTCTACCAATGCTATGTGTTCCCATCATAAGTGCTGATTGATTGTCATTAACTATTTTGAGAGGATTAACAGCTATATTAAGTTCATTAAGTAGATTCCTCATATATAGGGCATGACGAGTTCCATAACAAACTGCAGTTAATTCACTTTTGCTATCAGCCCAAGTGGCATCAGTTACTGTTGTTATTGTGATTTTATCATTTAACTTGATTATGTCAACTTCTTTTTCTTTCATGAAATCTGGTTCAATAACTTTAACCTTTAATACATCTTCTTTTTTATAATCATTTCCTTCAAATTTACTCGCAATTGCAAAGTTTAGAATCTTCTTGGCTTGTTTAAGATTTCCTAATGTTGGTGATTTCAACTTCCTTGTTGATAGATTTGTTGGGTAACATAAGCTCACTCTGATAGTTGAGGTACAATATGTGAGTATTCCTATAAGCTTCTGGTATTCAGTAATTAATTCATTAGATAATAATTCAGTATCATCATTGCTGATATCATAAGTAGTAGACATAGGTGTTTTTGATTTAAAAGATGTAACAGTATTATTTTCTTTCTGAATTTTGCTTAAGTAGTCACTTAAATCCAAATGTAAAGTTCCCTCCTTTTTAGTGATACTTATGCCTAAAAATGTTTTTGGATAATTCATCACTTTAACACTGAAGAAGAGTTGAAGTTTTTGTAAAATATCTTTAACATCATGTGGACTACCAAATACCAGACCATCATCTACGTAAAGTAGGATTTTTATTTTCCCATTAAAGAAAACACATGGCTCTATGATGGTGTTATTTAAACCAAATTGCAACATCTCTTTCATCTTATTGTAAAAATTAAGTGGCTGGTGTAAACCATATAGTGATTTTTGTAGATTTCAAATATGATTCTTAGGTATAAAGAGTCCTGGTAGTGGTTGTGCCATAATATTTTCTGATAAATTCACTGAAAGGAAAGCTGTACGAATATCAAATTGGCATATAGTATCTGATGGATGATTGTTGACGCTAAGGGCAAGTAAAGTACGTCATGAGTCATATGAAGAAACAAGTGCGTAGGTTTTGAGAAAATTGCGGCAATGTACCTGAGAGTAACCTCTGGCGACAATACGGCCCTTATACCTCTTACAGTCACACTCATTCTTGATATTGAACACCCATTTCGTTTGTATGAAGTCCTTGGTAGAAGTAGTGGAAGTATTTGAAGGCAAGATCCATAACATTATTATTTGAATCCAAACTCTTAAATTCACCATCCATCGTTGCAAGCCATTCGTCCTTGTGGGTGGATTTGAGAACATCTGAATAGGTCTTGGGAATGACTTCACTGTTGTTGGCCATTAAAAGCATAGATTCATCTGAGGTTTCAGTTGTAAAATAGTGAGATAAAGACTTGTCTAACATGTCGTGTGGATCAGGACTTTGACGTTTTGTATTGAGTGTCCATTCTCTGTTCCTAGGTACCAGTTGTTGTTCCAGATCAGCCAAACTATCTTCCATAGAATTCTCTTAGTCACTTGTATTCTGAATTGCTTTAATTGTAGTTCCTTCATTTAATTTTGGATAAGTAGAAATGGATTCAAAGTTATCTTCATCATCTGTTGAAATTATATTTAACAACACATGCAAATTAATAATATCCTATTTTATATAATCTATATAGTGAAAAAGTAATATAAAAGGAGAAGAAATCCTCCTCTGGATTTCTTTCTCCATCCTTTATCTTATTTATAGTTTTTACAAATTAAAATTTAAAGTTTTTTAAATACTCCTCCTGTTAAAGGTTTTGATCCATATGAAGACTCTCCATTGTTGAATGAGAAGGATCATAAGAATTCAAAGTATGGTAGTAGGTGTTATCAACTTCACTTCAAATACTTGCAGACTAGATATCTCTTTCAGTGCTTCTTTATTATTCAAATTCTTAACCAATGCTATTCGATTCTTATTTTTATTTATTGTTGTATAAATATGGTGATAATACACTCCTATAGACGGTCAAGATAGCTATCCCAAAAATCCTATTAATAACGAGCACGCTTTTGGAGCTTCAACAAAAGTTTTATCGCAGAGAGAATTACGGTTAGGAGCCTTCCGCGTGGAGCCAAAATGAAGAAAGATTTATTTTGAGTCTCGTTCGAAATATTGGGACTCCGTGCTGCATACGTAGAGAAGCAGCCGTTTCAATGTCTTAGCATTACATACTAGATTGTAAATTTTATTTTATAGGCCTATATAATGTAATCTCTTGTATCTAGGAAAATTAGGGAGTTGATAATACGAACTACGTATACTTTAAGAACAGTTTAAGGTCCTTTAGGGAGTATTTAGTGGCTAGTCATATGTAATATTGCCATTATTTTTGGAGGGTGTTCAATGCTTATTTTAGATATATGTTAAAATTATTTCTCGTTTTTCCTGCATTTGGAATATAGAATCGACATAATTGTTTAATATTCATCATTCATTCCGTTTGGGTAACTAAGGTATAGTACTAATGGATGACTAAATCCTCTCTAGATTTAATTCTTAATTTTTAAAAAAGTCTCATTTACGTTCACACGAATCATTCCTTATGTAAGGTCCCAAAACTCTTGGATTTCTTGTATGCTCTACTTCCCGTTTACAATGTAAATCGAGCCACCGTTACTATTAATACATCACATTAATTTAAAATATTTTACTAATTTGGGTGTAAATTAAAACCAATTAACATTCCACATTTAATTTCAAACCGTTATATTATAGTACTTTGCGTTACTTAATATCGACCACTTGTGTGTATTCGCCTACTCTTAAGTAAATATTCGCAAACCAGTTAATTTGACCATGTGATACATTAACATTCGACCACAATATGTGGTAAATATTGCACCACACTATGCCCCCAATACTTGGCCAATTGTGTACCAGATATTAGGCAACGTATGCATAATGGTTCGACCACACATTAAATATTCGACCAGTTTTTCAATGTATTATTAGACTACATCACGCATAAATATTCGGCCGCTGAACGCTTATTATACCTAAAAAAGGTATTAGTTATAAATTATTTCATGGAATAAAATCATGAACTAACTAATCTTATAAAAGATTAAAATTATTTAATCTATAATTATTTTTATTCTTGAGTTTACAGCTCAACTCCAATTACCAACACCGGAAATTCTTTCTCCACACTTTCAAACAAGCCACAACTTGAGGAAATATTCGACCACTTAATGCTAAATATTCGACCATGCCAACTACAATAATTGGCTACCATAAACTCATTTCCAATAAGTTAATAACTGTGTTGTTCACCCTAAAATTGCATAATATAAAGTGAACCAAAAAAGTAAAACTTTTCATATGAGCTCATATAAGCTAAAATTTCTAGAACAGCATCTTCCCATTATTTGGATACTATACTTTACAATTAATTGTTATCCTGGATGATCCAAGATATAACGATATTTATGCTGTAATTATATAAGTTAAACCTGCTGCCATGCCACTGAAATCTTCTCTAAATCTTTGGGAAAAGAAAATTTTTAATTGTTTGTTAATAAATAGATATCGATATATATAAAGATAAATAAAAGCTATACTGACTATATATCAAATAATTTTCAGTAGTAGATGTATCTGAATAAGAATATTATTGTGTAAAGATTTGATCAGCAAGTATAAGTATATTTCCTTTTTAAGTATAGTTGGCTGAAAACTAATGTTAGGAAGTCGATTATTTTAGCCGAGATGGTCGAATACTTAGTGGGTTAAGAGGTCGAATATCTAATGTAAGAAGTGGTTGAACCTTTATGGATTACAATGCCGAATATATATATTCGAAGTGTAGCTGTATAGTTTGTGGAAATTATGATCTAATATTTACTACTTCATGTGGCCGAATGTTAATGCACCGCACAGTCAAATTATTAGTTTAAGGTGTGGGCGAATATCTACTCGGGTCTCAAGGGTAGGTAAATATATATATAACCAATCCTTTATTTATGCCCTTTATATTTCTCAGAATATACATGTAGGCCAACAGGTGGCGTCGATATTAAATACATATAAGGTAATAATGCAAAGTATGTTATTGTTGCCGTAATTTATATACCAGCTGTGTATATCTCATCATACTCAGACCCAAAAAGCAACACTGGGTTGAATGTGCAGCTGCTACAATCATATCATCAGCATGGCTTCAAACAAACACACACTTCAGTCTTATCTAGTGATTCCACAGGCCCTCTCTACTGGGTTTGCTTCAAGACTTAGGAATGGCCAGACCTCATTGTTGATGTCAACCTCTACCGTCAGAACAAATAAACGATCATCAAACATTGTTAGTTACGCCGAAATAGATGAAGATTTCGATGAGGATGATGAATTCTCTTCTGATGGTAGAATCACTCTAGATGGTTACAAAAAAATGACCCAAACTCAGACTGATGTCCAGGAAACTATAAAATCTGTTTTGGCCTCCAAGACCAACCATTTTTACGCGTAAGTCTACTTGTACCCAAATGCGTTATAATATTGATGTCAAACTAACAATTTACTCTATTTTATAGATCGCCGGAAAGTCTTAAGAAGGCAGCAGAAGAAGAAACCATAATGATTCCGATTAGAATACATTTAGAGGTTGATACTAATCGGGTAGTTGACTTTTTCTTTTGGAATCTTTCAGAAGAACTGATAACTCCCGAGCAGTTTGCTTCCATAATGTGTTCAGATTTGGACATTTCACCAGCATACATTTCACAAATAGCATCATCTATTAAGACACAAATAGCAGAATATAAGCATTTGGCTACAATTTCATTACCAGAAGGGACAGACTTACATGTTATAATCCATTTAAGTGTTAATCTTGACAAACAGCTTTACGAAGATAAATTTGAATGGAACTTATCCGGAAAGTTGACACCACAAGAATTTTCCCAAATTGTAGTCGATGATTTAGGACTTTCAGCAGAGTTTTGTCCAGCGATTGCACATGCACTTCTAGAAGCGACACTAACCCTGAAAAAAGAAGCTGTGGCAGGTCATTTAGGCCAAGAGGTAGAAAACTTATCGGTATTGCATACACAGACAGGGTTGAGAATGGATGCAGAATCTATCGGTGATGATTGGGTTCCAACTGTAGAAATATTATCACAGTGGGAGATGGACAAGAGGGAAATAGAACGGGAGCGAAATATTAGGAGGTTAAAACGAGAGAGCATGCGGATGGGAGATGTCAGTGAAGGTTTGGGGAAAAGAAGGAGTCGTAGGAGATATGATGAGGGCTCTCCAGTTTCAAGCCCAGGATATGGTTGGTAAATATGTCTCCATCCAAATCGTTATGGGAAACATGTTTGTAAAGTTAATTATAAAACTTACATTTCACCAAGATACTGTCTTGAAGACTGTGTTTATTCTATTACTTACTATAGAAAGAAGCGAAAACTCACGCTTTTATTTTTTTCTTTGTATAGTTACAATTGTATGTATAATCATGTTTAAACTTGAGTAGCATTAAATTAAGTTTGATTTGATTTGATTTGAATAGAGATTTAGATATGCTGTGTTAATTATTAGATATGGTATGATAATATTTAAATTGAAAAATTATGAGTAATGATTAATATATTAACAAGTTCATATTGAGATCAGATACCACTTTGTGGTGAATTGGATATTCTCGTTTTCACTTGTTGTAATAGGAAGGGTGTACGCGTAAAGCTTGAGAGTTCACCACTTTTTCCATTAACAACTCCAACTCCATTAATTATGTCTTCAGCTGAAATCCCTCCTGAACAGATATCAGAGGAGGAACTGATGCAGTCGTTTTTGATTAAAAGATCATCACCACGGGAAATTATTGATCAAGACCAGTTGGCTGCTTTGTTAGGATCTCAAAAATCTGATACTACTACGCGTCTTATTTATAATGCTATCATTAACCAACGTAAGCATACCAATAGAAAGGTTTCAAGGAATATTAAGCATAATTTAGACGAAACAAATAAAATTCAAGCGACACCTCTTAAAGTTCCAAGAGTATGTTATTCCTTAAGTTTTTATATATTACTAGGCTATATGCTCATAATTCTTGATAGCTAAACACCACACACTCTACACAATTAGTGACAACGATCCACTTAATTGATAAATTGACCGATGAACTGGGAAAATACCAGAAAAAAATGGATCATGAAGCCTCTACGATTCTATCTACCGTTTCAAAGGAAATAGACGAGCTCAGTGATTTGAGATATGGACATCCCGACCTCGGAACATCAGTACAAGAAGCGGAAGAATCTATTAATTCTCTGGAGGCGAGATTATCAAAGCGTTCATAATTTTCTAACGAACTATAATTATATTATACATTCAGAGTTTCTGGTACATTACACACCTCAAGTTCTCCATCAATCCATTTAAACACCTCAAAATCCCAGTTTAACATTTTATTGTTATGAATGCCATATCCCGCTCCGCTACTTGGTTCCAAAGCACCTGTTTTAGGTGAAGATTTAATATATATCAAACGGGATATTCTGGAATGTACTAAAGCCATAGCGCACATCGCACATGGCTCATGAGTGGTATACACATGAAGGTTATGACATAAATAATTGCGACTTTCGTTTTCTTAATAAGAATGTTGTTTTAGTATAGTAATGAATTTGTTTTAGGGAATAATTATTTTTAGCTTACCTATTCCTGAACTTCTTCTCTCCACCTCTTTCTTGGCCATATCAGAAATACATATCATGATACTGTGATTCAAAGGGCTAGAATTAAATCTTTTGTCTGTTGATACCGTTAACACATTATCCGTTAGAGGATCTACAATCATTGTACAGATTGGTAGCTGTTAAGAGTTAGTTTTAACAATATCATTGTTTTTTTTTCTATTGTAGGAAAACTTACTTGGTTAGGATTAGCCTTTGATAATTCCACAGCTTCTATAAGTCGTTTTTGAACATTTCCATAATTTATTTCTAATGTAGATAGAGTTCTAAGAGTTGGATTCCCTCGCCACATTATAGGCCAATATTTTTTAGACCATTCCAAAGATTCTTCTTTCGTTTTAGGAGGGTATAGAGGGACAGACCGCTTTTCAATCTGTAAATTGGGGTCGAATTTATCCATAAAATATTTCATTTCCTCCATTTTAGACATACAGCCAGCAGAACATATAACAAATCGTAGTAAGGTCTTAGGTTGACTTGAATCATCTGTGATCTTTACAAGCTTTCGAATGTGCGATAAATCGATGGGATCAACAGGGCAATTTGCTTTCACATAACTAATAATAAAGTCAGACTTTAATTCGCACAATGAATTTTTTTTTTTTGAGAACTTACTTTATATACAACTGTGACTTTTGGGCAATAATTACAGTGGTCCAAACGTCAGCTAATGAATATTAATATTATATCTAAGCGTACTCAAGAACGTTTTGGTAACATACTTAATTGGAGGTGCCTTTTTTCAAAGGTAGATTTTATCTGCAACAAACAATTCCCTAATATATTCCCTTTAACATCATCTAGAACTATAGACATTCTGAATCCAAAAAAAGTTGATATAGTATGACAGAGTCTTTTAGCTATAAATGAAGTTATGCTCATTTATAATGGTGTTATGAAATTTTATCTACATGAGAAAATTACCCTGCAAATGTCTTATTAAATAGCTTTCAACTCTAAAAAATTTGGGATAGAAGTACTAAAACTATAAACTTATAATCATTATCCTCTTGCTTGACTCATAGCCTTTAAAGATAGTTTCAAATTTTCAGCATCTTTCAGCTTTCTTTGACGTTCCACTTCTTCGAAGCCACCCGATTTTTTCAGTTTACCACCACCCACAAATTCAGTTAACTCCTCTTCAAATTCATCAATCCTGTTATCCAACTCTTTCTTACGTAGCTTCTCTGCTCTCTCGATAGCTTCTACTCTACTTTGATGATTTGGCCGTAGAGATGATACTTCTATCAATAAAGCATTTTTAACATCTGAAGCATCGTGCCCTGGTTCAAGTAAAGGTAGAATAACAGGTTGCTTTGGCGCAGATGCATTAAACTGTTCACAACATTGTTCTACTAATGCAAATGTCTCCAGTGCTTTTTCTAAATCATCCTGTAAATCTTGAACCAAATCTTCTTGTAGATTGAAAAATTGTTGTTCTTCACAAACCGTATCTAATTCTTTTTCCCATATTTTTTTCCAGGATGGTTTTTCACGTTCAATATATGAACTCATTTCAGCTAGTTCAGATTGAGCATAATGAATATTTTTTGCAACTTTAGACATCTGCTTTTCTGCTGGTCTAACACCACGTTGAGCAACATCCTTCCTTAAAGATTCAACAATATCTTGAATATCATCGACCGTTGATAAAAGAATATCAGAGTCTTTTGATAATTTAACATGACTACTATCCATATGTGCACGATCAGAGAATTTACCTAAAGGCATATTATCTAAAGTTTTAAGCTCTTTGAATTTGGTTACAATTTCAGAAATGGCAGTTTTAGTAAAATTAGAATTATCATTGTTGATTTGCCGCATAATAGCCAATTCCCTTTTACAATTTAATAGTTCCTCTTCTAATTTTTTGACATCATCTGTAGCCAATGAAGAATCTGAGGTATGAGGTTTTTCATCACTACCATTAATTTCTGGATTTTCTTTTGTATCTATTATCTCTTTTGAATTTTCATTTGCGTTATTAACATCAATCGTAGGAACACTAACAGTCGGAGGTCTTAATTTTGGTTCTAGTTGTGTAACTGTTTCATTTAGTTTTGATGGCAATTCTTCTTCTAAAGTTCCAATTTTAGACATAATATTACTTTCCATTTCTGATATTTTCGTAGAAAATAAAGATAATTTTGATTCCAGATTTCTCATTTGTTTAGAACCAGAATCTTCTTCATGTAAAACTAATAATGTCTTATCACTTAACTCTCTAAGCTCATTTTCTTCTAATTCATACTGTACACCAGATTGTGAATCCATAATATATATATCTGGAAAATCTTGATCTGCTGGTGAATAAGTAAATTTATTTACAAAAAGAAGTCTCAGTGAAGCGAGTGTAATATCAGATAATTGAACATCTACTTTTTTAACCCTTTCGCCTATTTTTAAAAATATAGATCTACTTCCATCATCAGGTTTATCTATAGGAGGTTTGTCAGGTGGGGTTTGTTGTGCTTTTACTGGGGCAATGGTCCCATTAGTTTCAGTTATTTGCTTAAGTTTCTCACGTGGTGGTGTATCTTGATCAGGTTGTTGTAATCTTGAATCTGATCTTGCTATTGGGACAACTCTATCATTCGAAGTTAGCCTTGCGTATTGATAGGCGGAAAATCGACGGGATGCACGACGCTTCAAACTATCCCCATTTTGTAGCTCTTTTAGCGGATCTTTAAGTTTCGAGACAGAAAGTAAATTATTTTTATCAGGATTGACTATTTTCGAAGATCTAAAAGGTTCAATGGGTGTTGCTTTATTTGGAACAGGTGGTCTGGAATGAGGTAGGCTGTTTGGAGGAGGGGAATGTTGTGGCACCACATTCACAATAGGGGGACTTATCCTCGGACCTCTAGGTCTAGAGACAGTGGAAGGGAGTTCTGCAGACATTACGCGTTCCTGAGGTATAGGATTACTGATTTGATGGGCTTGAGGAATCGGAGTTGAGGAGTGAGTCTCTCTAAACCTGCGGACCCCAGTTTGCTTCTTCTTTAAACTTTGAAGAAGACCAACAATGATTTCTCTGATATTAGGAAGATATTTATCCAAATTCTCCTGGGAGGGCACCTCACATAATGCCTCTTCCAGAACAGTTCGTAAAGCCTGAGGGACATCGCCCAAATCACTACAGAATAAGTCGTGAGTATATGAATAGAGGTTATGAGATAAGAATAGATATAGTTACATACCTCACTTCCACACCAGCATTGGTAAAAGCTCTACAAGCCATCTTGAACTCATTTCCTAGCTGAACATAGGCATCGGATACATCACTATCAGAAGCTTCTCGTTTTGCCCAGCGAGTTAGGCTTTCAAGCAACCGTTTGGTGGCTACTAGTAAATGTGTAACACTGGAATCGATGGTGTTTAGCTGTTGGACAGTTTCATTAGTAACGGCAAAGGCAAAAAAGACACATAAACAGGGCATACCGTCTGACTCGAGTTGGAACGGGATACGGGCCTTGTTGACGAAGGAGGAGACATGTGGATTGGCAGACTAGATGGTCACTACTAAGCTAATAAAGCACCATACATGGGATTACCCGGACACACACAAACTTTTCACTGAATAAATACATTAAACTAAAATCTAGTTCTGTGATCTTAAAACCTTCAACTCAGCTTCAAGCTTGTCTGCTTGCCTCTTGGCCTCCAACAAAACTGTAGTTACTTTTAGCAACGTCTCGAATTTAGCGCAAACTCTCCTCGTAGGCATTATGGGTCTTGTTGGAATATCAATTTCGGCTAAAATATTGTTTACTTTTGTCTGCACAGTATGTTTAAAAGTTGTGATCTTGCTTGACCTCAAGTAAACACCTGGTGCGAGTTTCTCATGATACACTATACCATACGCTGCTTCTTCCTCTGGTGTCAGCTTCTTTGCTATAAGAGCAGCTGCTGGTGAAGAGGCAGCAGCAGATACTTTTCTACTCTCGCTTCGATTATTGGCACGTACAGAACCCGAAGGTGTAGAACTCCTTGAACGACTAGATGTAGGAACACCTCGCCCCAACACAACTTCTCCAGTCTTTTTTCTTTTCGATTTATCTGTAGCCATAAGATTACTACACAGTTGTGCAATACCTTGACTTGTTGTATACTGAGAATATGGCCCATTGATTTGAGGGCTGTCCAGCAACCGCAAAAGAAATGCCCTCTCGGCAAGGGTTTTTTTCGAAGCTGCTTCAAATTTACTTGCTTCGATTAAGAGAGATTCTTCTTCTGCAATTTCCGATGGGGTTCTTGCCAGTAAACGTTCAAGATATTTTTTCCTTGATTCTTCCCGTTCTATTATAAATTGTTAAAATAATAATTTCTCAAACATTTCATAACTGTTTTACTTACCTTTGTTAAATTCCAATCCCTTTCTTAATTCCTGATCGTGTGGTGACCATGGTTTCTGGTCTTGATGTTTTGAATCTAATATCTTTCTGCATACTGTATAAAATCTATCCTTTAATCCCTCCATTGTTCGAATTTGTTTAACAGTTGATGAATCGGTAGGTTTAAAATTATATCTGTCAAATATAATAATCCAGCGTAAATCAAAATCAGAACAAATATCAAACAAATATCGCGTTTCTTCATATGACCAATCTGAATCTACAAGAAATTGTTTATATTCATCTTCTGTAAAGTCTGGAATTTCAAGGGATTTGTTGTATTTTTCAAAAGAAGTTTCTGTTTTAAATTATTAATAAAATTGAAACCGTTTTCAAAAATCAAATATACATCATATATCATACCTTCATTTGCTCCAGCCTTATCTTGAACCCAATGGTGGAAAACAAGATCATCTTTTCTGGCTTTGTTTGTAAACTCTTTCCACACCCTAAGATGTTTTGATGATTAGAATGATATGATTTTAAAACGAGGAGGGTTCAAAACTTACCAAGGAGAAGGTTTATGAACCAACTTCAGTCGTTCCTTGAATTTATTTCTACTGATATTTATAGGCGGCGTACTTTCACCTAGTAGCGAATATAACTCTCTTTGTAGACCATCTAAATAATGTTAGTTAAGGTGACGATAAGACTGATTAAAACTAATCCTTACCAAGTTTACGAGTTGGACCCACTTTCTGCTTTTTCTTAGGATTAGAAGACTCCGCAGGAGAGTGTGTCCGTATGTTGAGAACGTCGAGAATATCAGAAGAAGAGGACATTTGAATATAAATATAAGAGAAGGTTGAAATTGTTTAGCAGAATACCCTTTTTCGTTGATGATGTTATTTACTCGGTAGGAGGATTACGCAGACACCTGTTAGTGTTTTATTTCATGGTCATCATCACCATCAAAAGATCCGACTGAACTCTCCAAAAACACAGAATCATCATCAATTATAATATCACAAGATGTCTGGCATACGAAGGGCAAAAATACGTCCTCCGAGAAAAGTATGTAGATGTCAAAACGAGTAAAACAACTCAGAACATTATATGAAACTAACTCCTTCCGGTAGAATCTGACAGCAGAGATCGACTTCCAGAAATCATGGGCCGTTTTATCATCTGCTATTAATGAAATTCAAAAGAAAAATGCCATAAATTTATCTTTTGAAGAGCTTTATCGTAAGGCTTACAACCTGGTTCTTAGAAAACATGGGAAAGATTTATACATAAATGTCAAAACTCAAATTCAAGAGCATTTACTCGAAATCCGGACTCGTAGATTGATTTCTTTAATAAGAGGCAGTACTGAATATAATTACAGGGTGGCCACAGAGTTCTTGAGAACATTGGGAGTTGAATGGGACGACCATATATTATCTATGAGAATGATAAGTGATGTTTTAATGTATTTGGTATGCTCTACGAGTCCTAGAATACTTCAAAATACTTTGAAAGTTTGTGAATTTTTATACTAACTACTTTTGATAGAATCGTGTCTATGTTAAAGAAGCACACGTTCCTCTTACATATGATGTTGGCCTTGCTTTATTCCGTGATTTCATTATTAGATATCAAGACAATGAAATTGGCAAATACATAAACTTTGTTATAATAGAAGAGATCAAACGTGATAGGGATGGTGTTCCTGTTGACAAGCTAACAATAAAGGCAATTATCAACATGTTGGAATCATTGCCTGATAATGTTGGAGACGAAGGAGACCTATTTTTAAGTTTCTTTGAACCTGAATTCTTAAGTGCTTCTGCAACATATTACTCAAATGCCGCTTCTCAATTATTACGAAAAATGGATGCTTCATTATATATCACAGCTGTTGATAGTTGGCTAAATGAAGAAGAAAATAGATGTGTTTTGTTTTTACCACCAACATCTTTAAGTAAACTAATAACAACGATCGAGGGGGTTTTAATTGCAGAACGAATCAATGAGGTCTTGGCACTTCCTGGAACTGGTTTGAAATTCTGGATTGATAACAAAAAATTTGAACACATTAAACTTATATTTGATCTGTCTTCTCGAATTGATTCCGAGTTTGAGGCTTTAAGGACTCAATTCAGTGAAGTAATCAAACATGAAGGCGAGTCAATTAACAACATTCCTTTAAAACCAACAACGACTGTTGCAAATGGTAAACCTGCTAAAGGAGAATCAAAAGCTAAGACAGCATTAACTCATGCTGTTCAATGGATTGAGAGTGTAACACAACTTCGTGATTATTATGAGATTATTTTAAAGGATTGCTTATCCAATAATGCTGGTCTTCAACATTCTATTGAAAGTGCATTTGCACAATTCATGAATGCTAATGAAAAATGTGCTGAATTTCTTTCACTTTTCATTGATGATAATATGAAAAAAAGTTTTAAAGGTAAAACAGAAGAAGAAATTGAACAAGTTCTTAATAAAGCAATTACATTATTTAAATATATTACAGATAAAGATTTATTTGAAAAATATTATAAAAATCATTTAGCAAAAAGATTATTAAATAGTAAATCAATATCCGATGATGCTGAAAGAAGTATGATTACAAAAATTAAAATGGAGGCTGGATCTGCATTTACATCAAAAATCGAAGGAATGTTCAGAGATATGAAATTATCAAGAGAAATTTCAAAAGAATTTAAATCACATTTAATGAAGTCAGAAATTATAAATTTAATTGATCTTGATATTAGTGTTTTAACATCAACTTTTTGGCCAATGTCATCAAATAGTGAAACTGAAAAATGTCGATATCCAGATGAATTGAAAACTGCAAAAGAGCTGTTTGAAAAATTCTATTTATCTCGTCATAATGGTAGAGCATTATCTTGGGTTCCGAATTTGGGTACTGTAGATATGAAAATTAAATTCAAAAAGAGAACACATGAAATCAATATGCCAACTTATTCGGCCATCATTATGTTATTATTTCAAGGGTTGAATCCTAATCAAGGAATATCGGTTGAAGAAATCGAAGAAACTACAGGAATACCGAAATCAGATTTATTCCGTCAATTACAATCAATAGCAGTTGCACCTCGTACCAGATTATTAAAGAAAGAACCAATGTCTAAAGACATACAACCTGGTGACTGTTTCTATTTCAATAAAAACTTTGAATCTCCAATGACTCGGGTTAAAGTCTTAACAATATCTTCAAGTAATCGAGTTGAAGATGATAAAGAACGGAAATCTACGATGGAAAAAGTTTTGAATTCTAGAAAATATGAGACAGATGCAGCCATTGTCCGTATAATGAAAGCTCGAAAAGCATTAGTTCACAATGAGCTACTTACTGAAACCATAAAAATGTTAGCAGGAAGATTCCGACCACCGCCATCATTGATTAAAAATAGGATAGAAACACTCTTAGAGAGAGAATATTTACAACGGGATCCTAACGATCGGAGTCTTTATAATTATTTAGCATAATTTTATTATTAATGAACAATATTTATAATCAATTTCAAATATAAATGGAATATTTAAATTTCATTTAAAAGTTTTTATAATTAACAATGAATTTGAAGTAAATTTAAACCAAAATAAAACATAATATTTTTTTTTTTAACTATTACCTATTATTATCCTTCTATGATAATCCTTAATTTAGAACAATGTATTTTTAACCAATAAAATAGTAAGAAAAAAAAAATGGTATCAATGATTGGTATACATGTAATATATATAAGAATTTATGTACTCATAAATGTGGATGAATGTCTAGAATTATAGATGCATGGATGCCCTCCGTTTCGTTTGATCTTTGAAGACTCTATCTCTCCTAAACTCTCTAAAAAATCTCTCTCGTTCACCCCTCCATAGCTCATCAATTCCCATCTTTTTGTACTCTTCGCGCATTATTCTGTGCCAACACGGCTGCATTTTCCATTCGTTTCCTTGACGGTCATGATGGAAATCCCGGTTCCGAAAGGCAGGAGATGGGCGTCCAACAGACAAACATCTTTCTTTTAGTTTATTGATTACAGATTTATTAATTCCAGATAATTTTAATTTGCGGGCTGAAGTATTTGGGGTTTGAGGAATTTTTATAATTTGTTTTAACGGCGTAGATGGGGTAGACGAGGCCGATGGGGTTCGGGTAAAGCCTAATGAAGATTTAGATCTATTCAGGCTTTGTGAACCTTTATTTCGATGGGAATGAACATTTTTAGCAGTTAGAGATTTCATAGTTTCGGTTAAAGATGAAGAACGAGGTCTTGCATAAGAGTAATAATTCGAAGATCTGATAATGGAAGAATTCCTTCTTTCTCGTTGAGAAGGAGTTTCAGAATTCAAAAACGGTAATTCCAAACTTTCATCTTCATCATAATCAAAACTATTATCAATATCTGTAAGCATAACTGTTCTGTTTAGTTGTGCTGGAGAAACGGAATGTCTTCGTAGACGTTCTACTCTCTCTTCGTCTATTTTGCGGCGCCTGGTAGCATATGCTGCTCAACATAAAAGACACAGAGATTAGTTGAGACGATCATCGTTTTTCATTAAAAATTTAACAAATTTAAATATAAAAGTTCTCGAAAGCCCTGAAACGAGCAGCGAGTTCTATGAAAAATCAATCAACGGGGGAAAAAGACAAATATAAATATATCTTACCAGCTTCAGAAGCTCTCCTGACTCTTTCACCCCTTTTAAACTGGAAGATTTCCTCTTGTAAATTTAAACTTGTTGGAACGGAGGGCAACATATGAGGATTTCGGATGAGGCGATCCATCACAGTCCCTGGAATGTCATTTCCACGTATAATTGGCATTTTAAAATAAAGAATATAATGTAAAGAAAAGAAGCGAAGAGGGAAATATATTTATAAAGGGAGGAAGAAGGCAAGCAAACTTTAAAACATGACCTTCGCGGAACACGTGAACGGAAATATTTACACAATTTTTATATCGATATTGCTACATAAATGATAAATGATAATATTAATTAATAAGAATTTTACTATTTAGACATCTGCCATGACTGGAAATTTTGGGGCTTTGTCCTTATCTGCGTCTATAATCTCATTACGGCCGTCTTCTTTTCCTGACCCTTTAACGACTGTATTTGTGGTCACTCTGGCTTTATTGAGCTTTTCTCCACGACCAAGTTGTTCCATCTCCTCTCTCGTTAATGTCTCGTATTCCAATAATCCTTGTGCTATCCGTTGTAAAACCACTCTTTTATCTGATAATAACTCTCTTGTCCTGTTCTCAGACTGTACAAGTAATCCCCTCACTTCTTGATCTGCCATATCTCTAATATTGGGAGACCAAGAATCCCATTCATCTGCTAACTGAACGGGACCAATTTTCTCGGACATTCCATACTGTGTAACCATCGCTCGTGCAACATGGGTTGCACTCTGTAAATCGGAGGAACAACCACTCGTAGTGTTATCTTTCCCGTAGGTTAATTCTTCTGCAATCTTTCCTCCCATGCAAACGTCTAATCGCGCAATACATTCTCGTTTAGTTGTATCTATTTTATCCATTTCTGGTAGCTGAAATGTTACACCTAGCGCTCTACCACGTGGTAAGATGGTAGCTTTATACAATGCGGTAGCACCTGGAGTAAACATTGCCATAACAGCATGTCCTGCCTCATGGTAAGCAGTGGCAGTTCTAGCGGCTTCGGTCATAACCATTGTTTTCCGTGCGGCTCCCATCAGAATTTTATCCTTGGCCCATTCTAAATGTGAATTATCCACGCAAACAGCATTTTGCTGGGATGCATAAATAGCGGCTTGATTAACCAAATTCATTAGCTCGGCACCAGAAAGACCGGGTGTACCTCTTGCAATTATAGTTGGGTCGACATTTGGAGATACTTCAACATTCTTCATGTGATGTTTTAGGATTGCAGCTCTTCCACGAACATCGGGTAGATCCACATTAACTAGTTTGTCAAAACGACCCGGTCTAGTTAAAGCTTTATCCAAACTTTCAGGAAAATTCGTAGCACCAATAATAATTATACCAGTCGTTTGAGAAAATCCATCTAATTCAACAAGTAACTGATTCAAAGTTTGTTTTGAATAGGCTTGATCACGAGGATTCCTTTTACCTCCAACGGCATCTAATTCATCAATGAAAACAATAGCTGGCGCTTTTGCACGAGCCGCGGCAAATAACTCTCGAACTCTTTTTGCACCAACACCTACATATAACTCATCAAACTCAGAACCTGACATGAAAAAAAATGGAACACCTGCTTCTCCAGCAACAGCTCTTGCTAACAAAGTTTTACCAGTTCCTGGTGGACCAGTTAATAAAACACCCTTTGGTAATTTACCTCCAAGTCCAGTGTATTTTGAAGGATCTTTTAAAAAATCAACAATTTCTTCCAATTCAGCTCTTGCTTCATCTACACCATGAACATCTGAAAATTTGACAGTTGATTCAGTGGTACTTTTTGTTTTGTCTGAAACGTCGGAATTCTTTATAATGGAACTATTTTCAAGAAGGAACGCAGCACCATAAAAAATACCATAGGCAGCTAAAGCAACAGGCAAAAGAAATTTCAACCATTTAGAAGCCATGATCCAGGGAGATTCCGTGACTATTACATGTATTGGATCAGATTTGGAACCACTTTGACCATTATAACCAAAGGAGTAGCCTGGAAGTAATTGTGAGTTAGCGTTGTTAATTGGAGATTTAATACCAGGCTGGTTTGGGTCTGAAGTTGATGCTTGTGCGAATCTGCGAGCAATGACTTCATCAGCTTTTTCCGTCTGGCCGGTCATCCTTAAAGCATTTGCGTAGTATCCCAAACACTCATCAGAGGAAGCAATACCAGGGGTTTCAAAACGGGAAACGACGATTTGTGGATATTTAGCTTCTAATAACGTTTTGTAAAATTCGGATTGTATTTTGCTATTTGATGGTTGTTTATTAGCAGCCTCTTCTTTTGCGGCAAGGGACGAAGTGGAGACGTTAATTGCCATTCGCCTAACCTGATGTTTTATTCTAGGAAGAAACACAGGCAACCTAGTCATCAGAGTGGCCATAGCAACCCGGGAGGGAGCCATCATACGGGGACGGAGTAGGATAGGCGGAATCATTCGGTGGCGATTGCAAGGTTTGTTTTGCAGTGAGCAGTTTAATTTGGAGTTTTGGAAGTGAGTTTTTGGAAAGAGGATAAGGAGGGTGTATGGGTGTTCTACCGGTTGTAGTAGAGTTTTACACCCGGACATACATTGAGTAATTGGAGATCTGTGATTGGACAGAAGGGGTTGGAGCGGAACCGGCGCCGGCACCGGCAGAGTTACTCATCTTTGATTTCTGAATATTATATAAAAACTCTGCTTCTCCGCTAAAAAAGATATCAAATCATAAAATCTATTTATTCATTATTCAAAAATGTCTCAACCAAAAACTCTGTACGACAAAGTGTTTGAAGACCACATCGTTCATAAAGATGAATCTGGATCCTATCTTTTATACATTGATAGACATTTGGTCCATGAAGTTACTTCTCCACAAGCTTTTGAAGGTCTAGAAAAGGCTGGCAGACCAGTAAGAAGAACTGATTGTACTTTAGCTACTGTTGATCACAATATCCCAACAACATCGAGGAATTCCTACAAAAATATAAGTCAATTCATTAAGGAAAATGATTCAAGATTACAATGTTCTACTCTGGAAGATAACGTGAAAAAATTTGGTGTTAAGTATTTTGGTCTTGATGACTCACGTCAAGGAATTGTCCACGTCGTTGGTCCAGAACAAGGTTTCACTTTACCGGGAACAACTGTGGTTTGCGGTGATTCTCATACCTCAACGCATGGTGCTTTTGGTGCTCTTGCCTTTGGTATCGGTACTTCTGAGGTCGAACATGTCCTAGCTACCCAGACAATTATCCAAGCTAAATCGAAAAACATGAAAGTATTAGTTAATGGAAAATTAGCTCCCGGAATCACTTCAAAAGATTTAATCTTACATATTATCGGTGCAATTGGTACTGCTGGTGGAACTGGATGTGTCATGGAATTCTGCGGTGAAGCAATCTCGGACTTATCCATAGAAGCAAGAATGTCAATGTGCAACATGGCCATTGAAGGTGGTGCTAGAGCAGGTATGATTGCCCCAGATGATAAAGCATTTTCTTACTTAAAAGGTCGTCCATTGGCTCCAGCTGGTGCAGAATGGGATAAAGCCGTATCTTACTGGAAAACTCTTCAATCAGATCCAGGTGCTCATTTCGATTATGAAGTCGTCATTGATGGTGCTAGTATTATTCCAACTGTTACTTGGGGTAATTCTCCACAAGATGCTTTACCTATAACAGGTCGTGTTCCTGATCCTAAAAATGAGACCGATTCAGTGAAGAAGGAAGGTATTATCCGTGCTTTAAAATATCAAGGACTTGAACCAAACATGTTACTCACTGATATCACTATCGATCAAGTATTTATCGGTTCATGTACTAATTCAAGACTTGAAGATCTAAGAAATGCTGCTGCTATAGTTAAAGGTCGTAAAATAGCCTCTACTATTACTCGTGCAATGGTGGTTCCTGGATCAGGTCTAATCAAAATACAAGCTGAACATGAAGGTTTAGATAAGATTTTCACTGATGCTGGTTTTGAATGGAGAGAAGCTGGTTGTTCAATGTGTTTAGGAATGAATCCTGATATTTTAAAGCCACAAGAAAGATGTGCTTCTACATCAAATAGAAACTTTGAAGGTCGTCAAGGTTATGCTAGTAGAACACATTTAGTAAGTCCAATTATGGCTGCTGCTGCTGCCATCGATGGCCATTTAACTGATGCTAGAAAATACTTAAAACCTGATTCTCGTGCAAATTCCCCAAGGATTCAAGTAGCTTTGGATGATGAGATTGATAATGCAATTTTGGAACAACAGAAAGCTCCTCAATTAACACCATCAACAGCTTCTCAATACTTTGATGATGAAGTTAATGATATCCCACCTACAAATGATACTCCTTTAAAGGATGATGAAGTCCCAGTCGATATCAAGGAATCTTCTACAGCTCCTACTAATGCCTCCGAAAGGACAGGCATCCCAGTATTTACAGTAGAAACTGGTATTGCTGCCAATCTTGATCAAGCAAATATCGATACTGATGCTATTATTCCAAAACAATTTCTAAAAACAATTAAAAGAACAGGTTTAAGAGTTGGCCTTTTCTATGAAGGTCGTTTCAAAAAGAATGCAAAAGGTGAAGATGAAGAAACAGATTTTGTTTTAAACGTTGAACCATGGAGAAGTACAAAAATCTTAGTTGTAACAGGTCCAAATTTTGGTTGTGGTTCTTCCCGTGAACATGCACCATGGGCTTTAGCAGATTTTGGGATAAGAGCAATTATTGCCCCATCATTTGGTGATATTTTTTATAATAATTCTTTTAAAAATGGTTTATTACCAATTAGAATATCACAAGAAGAAATTGTATCAAAACTTTCACCAGTTGCAAAAGCAGGAAAACAATTATCAATTGATTTAGTTGAACAGAAAATTTTTGGACCAAATGGTGAAGAATTAATTGATCATTTTGATATTGAACAATTTAGAAAACATTGTCTTATTAATGGTTTAGATGATATTGGACTTACTCTTAAAAAGGAAAAATATATTAAAGCTTATGAATTATTACGGAAAGATAAATTCAGCTTTTTAGAAGATCAATCTAAAAAATTAATGGTTGCTCCAGTTGTAGGGATAAAGAAAAGTATATATGGTGTTAAGGCACAGGAATGGTAAAATAGACAGTACTCTTAGTATATGGGTATATAAACAATATTAGTAATTAGGCATAGTGTAGTTATAATGGATTCATGAACATAAAATATCTACTATATGGGAAAGTATTAATTAATTTTTGTAAAAGCTATATAAATATATTCAAGGTGTATTTACTATTTAACAAAAATGGAAAATGAAGTCAATAAAGAAACTAAGGAGGATAAGTTATCATCATCTATTATCTTTTAAGTTACTATTTAAAATCCAAATGGATTATTCGCTGTAGCTGCCGCCAAATTTGCACGACGTCCAGTTGGTGTAGGTTGAAGGGTTGAAGCAGTACCAAAACTAACTGGTGGTGGTGGTCCTGTCTTTTGTGGTGCTAAAATACCTCCATCATAAGATGGTTGTTGAGAGGGATAAGCTTGTAATGGGTTTGTTGGCATAAAACCAGGATTTGACCCAAAACCAAGACCTGTAGGTTGAGAATTAAGAGGTGCAGGGAATGAAATTGGTCTTGATTGCATACTAGAAAATATATCCGTTTGAGCCTGAGGTTGTCCAAAACCTGTTGGTTGTTGTTGGAATCCAGTTGGCTGTTGTTGAAATCCAGTTGGCTGTTGTTGAAATCCAGTTGGTTGTTGTTGGAATCCAGTTGTTTGTGGAAATCCAGTTGTTTGTGGAAATCCAGTAGTCTGTGGAAATCCAGTTGTTTGAGGTAATCCAGTAGTGGTCTGTGGGAAGCCAGTAGTGGTCTGTTGTTGGAAGCCAGTTGCTTGAGGTTGAAACCCCGTAGCAAAGGATTGTTGTTGTTGTGTTGGCGGATATAAATTACTTGGACCTCCAGTCAAGAAAGGATTAGCCGTATTTTGAATTGGCATTTGTCCCGTTTGGGTAGGAACCACTGATGTATACTGAGGAGGTAACTGAACAACGGTTGGTTGCATTGGAATAACAGGTTGTAAAATAGTAATTGTATTTGATCTTTGATAACTATTACCACCATTTCCAGTTGGTTGAGATTGAACTTGTTGAGATGCTGCTGTTTGTGTCGGTTGTAAAGGTTTTGTATTTATGAATTTTTCTAGTTCAGATAATGAATCATATGGTTGAGCAGGTTGAGCGGGTTGTACCGGAGCAGATGGTGGAGCAGCTTGCACTGGAGCAGAAACAGGAACAGGAACAGGGGCAGGAGGTGGTGTAGGATTAGCAGGTGTTTCTACTGATTTAACAGGATCAACCGTCCAAACATCATCATCAAAATCATCTTTTGTATCCCCATTTGATGAAAAACGAGGTAATGATAATTCTTCTTTTGATTTTGATCTATTATTTTTTAATTCACCACCAGGACCAGAAAATAAGCCACCACCTGAATCATCACCATTTGTTTCTTGTCTAACTCTATTGTATTTATTATCAAGATATTTATTAACACGTAAGATATCACCTTCTCTTAAACTTAATGTTCTTAAAATACTTGCATCTAAATCTGGTAATGTAGATTCATCAATTTCTTCCCTTTCAAAAGTATTTGCATATCGTTGACAATTATTAACATCAACACCACAAGCCAAAAAGAATTGAAAGAAATCATATTGATTTTTAGAAGATGATTGACGAGAACTACTAGGTCTAGAAGCTGAAGATAGTTTAACAGGACTTAAAGATCTGGCAGGAACTTTATTAGCCAACGGTTTATAAGCATCTAAAGACATTCCAGTAACTCTTTCTACATAATCAAGATCTTCAGGTGATAATTTTGTTGCTTGAACCGCAATTTTAACACCATTTTCTTTATGTAAGTGAATCTTACCATCAACACAACCTAAAAATTCAGCATCGACTTTAAAAGCAGCAGATCTATCAACCCATGTTCGTAACTTATGAGGGTTTGGTTTGGGTTTTTCTTGGCGACGTTTGTCACGTTCACTATGTCGTTTATTTCTTTCTTTTTCCTTTTCTCTAGCTCTTTCTCTTTCTTTTGCTTTTTCTCTCTCTCTTTCTCTTTCCCTTTTTTTCTCACGATCCATAGATTCTCGTTTTTCTTTTTCTTTTTTATTTGAAGATTTACTAAAAGCAGACTTATGTTTTTTAGGTGTCATAACAATATCAGGAATAACATCAATATAAGAACTCGGAACAATACCCTTTTCACCTAAAGAATTCCTTACTAACCACCAATCTTTACTTTTAGCATCATCTAAGATATAAACGGTTTCACCTTCAGAAACAGTAACTTCATCAACACTTTGTGGGAAAAAATTATATAAAACTTTACCAGTTTTAGTGCCAGCAGAAGAAGCAGCAGCTAAAACTTCTCTTAAACCACGAGATGATAGTGCACCTACTAAATCACCCAAAGTACCAACAATTTCACGTGCAGTATCTTTTGTACCAGCATAAATTTCTAAAGAAGACATTGGATTTTCTAATTCTAAGAAGACGTGTTTTTTTTCAGAACTATAATGTAATAAGTTTTTCAAATCCCATTTTTGAGATCTTTCTGAATTATCATGAGAAAAGTAAATAGTTGTATTATCAACACCTAAAGTCGCTTTTTTCTTTTTTTTACCTTCAATTTCAGCTACAGACCATTTAAAAAGACTTGAATTGATATTTGATGATGAATTTGGATTAGATTGTGGCGGTGGTCGTGCTGGAGGTTGTTTTTGTCTTTGCGGTGTAATCGGAGAATCGCCTTCTTGAGGTCTTGAAGGAAGTGGGGGTTTATCTTCATCTTCATCGTCATCGTCATCGTCATCGTCATATTGATTAGCAGACCGATAACTATCCCTACTAGATATGTTCAAGTTACTCAACTGTGTCTGCACAGGAGGTTGTTGGAAAGTTTGAGGTTTGGGAAGAGCCGGAGGTTGAATAGGATGAATCGGAGCTTGATTAGCAATAGGATGGATATCAATGTAGTTTGAAGGAGCGAATCCGAAATCCGTGTCTTTGTAACCAACCAGAATCCAATCTGGATCGTTAGAGTCATAAACATCAAAAGAATCGCCTTCTTTGAAACTTAATTCTTCTTCAGTTTGCCTGTCATAATCGTAAAGAGCGGTGGCAGTGGCAACAGCAGGGGCCTATTAACAACAGTTAGCATACAGATCAGAGAGAAAATTCAAAGCAAAAGACGTGCCTTTTCGATGTAGTTGTTTGGAACGATTCCTGAGGGTTCTTCCTGTTCCGCACCCAGCACCCGTTTCTTGACGGACCACCAGTTGTCGGGAGCCGAACTGTCCAGTAAATACAACAAGTCTCCTTCTTTGATGGACAGCTCCTGGTCCGACTGGGCTGCGTAGTCGAACAGAGCGGTGTAGACACCTTGAAACAGCGACGGCATGGTGGAGATGGAGACAGAAGAATCTGAAGAGTGGAGTATAAAACTGTTAATTACTTCCAACCACCTCCGTATTTCATATCCATATCTTGTTTCCATACACTAAATATCCATAAATATACGGGACAATGGAAAAAAAGGACAAACTCAGTCTTTTGTCGTTTTTGCTGTCTGTTTCCGAACAGCTGCTCTACTCGTTGCCCGTCGGACTGGGAATTGTATACAATCTCTACGTGAAAAATGCATCTCTTAGTATATCTTGGTTAAGCTTCCTACAAACACTCAGCCAAATCATTTCCATCGCCCCAAATGCCATACAATTTGATATTTACGGTGAAGATCTGGACTCCTGTATAAATGGAAAAGTATCTTGTGTTGAATGTTCATTGATGGTAAACTGGCTAAATACCCTTGTGCTTCACCAACTGAGTTCATCTTTGAGCTCCCCCTTGGATGATATTGAAAACAGGGAGGACGAGGAAGTAGAACTTATTCAACCATCAACTGCAAATCCATCTATTTTGGAAACTCAAAAAGATCTTTTGCAATTATTAGGAACTGAATGTCATGATTCTAGACATCATTTGAAAAAACAAATTGAAACTTTAGTTTATCAAAAATCTGCAAAATACGCACTTGTTAAAGAAAGAGCAAGAATTTTATTTGAAAAGAAAAAATATAATCGTATTTGTTCACCATCTGATTCTTTTAATCCTTTACCTCCAGAAAATGAATCTTATGAATCTAAATATGAAAATAATGATAGATTATTCTTTGTTCCTATTATAAAATTACATACTGATGCATCTCTTGGTGATTGTTCTTATCTTGATACATGTCATAAAATTGCAACTTGTCGATATGTTCATTACAAACCAAAATTTCAACCAATTTCAACCAATAACATTCATATGAATATAGATATTAATGATACTTATGAAAAGGCAAGAAATTATTTCTTTACTTTAGGCGATCCTTTATCATTATTCATAAGACCGGTTTATCCACCACAATGGATTCAATGTGATGTTCGTAAAATTGATTTTAATATCTTAGGAAAATTTGCTGCTGTTATTGCTGATCCAGCTTGGAATATTCACATGAATTTACCATATGGAACATGTAATGATTCTGAATTATTAAATTTACCAATGAATTTATTACAAGATGAAGGAATATTATTATTATGGGTTACTGGTAGAGCAATTGAAATTGGTAGAGAATGTTTACATACTTGGGGTTATAAAGTTATTAATGAAATTATTTGGATTAAAACGAATCAATTGCATAGAACTATATGTACTGGGAGAACTGGACATTGGTTAAATCATTCAAAGGAACATTTACTTGTCGGGTAAGAAAATATGTTCATTTATATGAAACTATAGATATAAAAACTAATAATTTGGATAGACTAAAAGGTAATCCAACATGGTTAAGTCCTGGAATTGATACTGATGTTATTGTTTCTGAAACTCGAGAAACAAGCAGAAAACCAGATGAGGTATGCAATAATATTAATTTACAATGTACCTTTTTTTAGTTCTTGATGATACTAATTTATAATAGGTTTATGATATTGTTGAAAGATTAGTTGGTCGAACTAGCAGAAAATTAGAAATTTTTGGAAGAGATCATAATACTAGAGAAGGATGGTTTAGTAAGTATATTCGACCAACTATTATAAAAAGATCATATGAACTAACTATATATTTAGCTATTGGAAATCAATTAAATGGGGTTAATATTGTTGAAGAACAAGTAAAATTAAATTATTATAAGAGTCAAGCGCAATATGGTGTTGCTTAACCTTTTTCTTGCATTATCAAATTTTGGATCATTGAATCTTGTATTATTGATGTTTTTTTTGTGAGTTTTTAGTTGTATGATTTATGGTATATATGGGTATTTAGCTATTTAAAAATTAGAAGTTGTTAATAAATTTGCATAAGAAATAATATCTCCAGATTACACTTATCATGTACTAATCGACTATTTCCAGATAAGTCATTCTCATTAATATTCGGCAATAGAAGAAATAAAATACTTGATAAGTATGGAGGTGTCCAATGAGATAAAACGCCATGAGAAAGTATACTTTTAAATGACCGAATGGTTTTTTTTTTTCCTTCATCGTATTCCCACCACAAGACCTTCAGAGCCGCTGTTTAAACGGACTCTGATCCAATTGAATTGGTCTTTTTGTCATAATACTTCAACTTGTTCGAATTTAGTTAATTGTACCTGTCCAATTGATTGCGGTTGAAATGAATCCAAAGCGGTACATAATTGTATTGCAGCTGTAGTATTTGGAGTTGATTTTTGTTTACCATTGCCATTAATTCTTCTGAATATAGAATCAATGAATTTGGAACCTCTATTCTTTGCAGCAATTGTTGATTCATTTGTTAACGATCTAATCGATTTCGAAATTCCAATTCCAGATGTTGTAGCAATTGTTGAATCAGTTTTATATAACCTTATTGATCTTCTAGTTGCATTTCTAGATGTTGATGGAATCGACTTTGATTCTTTATACCGGTATGGCCTAATTGTGCTTCTATCCTCAGATGGTGTTGTAGAATATGTTGAAGACTGGTGTTTAGTTGAAGTTAATTGTGATTTTGTACTTCCAAATCTGAATAAATGATTTTTCTTAATATTTCCAATCGCTATTTCAAGACTTTCAATTTCAGCTTCTGAAATAGCTCTTTTAGAATCATCCGATCTAACTTTCTCTAATAGCACTAACCTAACCTTTTGTTAATCGAGTAGTTATCTTTAACATTTCTTATATTATCCATTTGTTTCATACAATAATTCTTCCGATTCTTCTTTTTCCTTTTCAACGAACGATACATTCATATTCAATAAAATTTTCTTTTGATTTCGATAATTTTTTTTTAAGAGCTTTTAAACTTTCTTGGTTATTCGTAACATAGTTATCATGTTATCATCATCATTAGATAATCTGCTTACTTCATAATTAAAATTAATAGGTGAACGATTATGATTAACAAAGAATTCTGAATCTAATTTTGGATCATTTTTATTAATTGTTGGTGAATATCTTATCTAATTTTTCTTTGGGTCTGTTCTAGGATTCTGTTTCTAATGTGATCGATTTCAACCAACAAGAGTTTAAAATTCGTACTCTTGATTCATTTGTATCCTGTAGATTATCCAATAATTCAGGTATATCCTGAACATAATATTTGTCCTTTAATCGATTGGCTACATTTATTTTTATTAAATATTCGTTTTTAGCAAGGTTCATCACTGTTTGCTTTCTCTCGAGCTCTTTTGTATCAATTCTATGGATAGAACCACCTTCCATTAATCCTTCGCGATAATGCTTCGCTACATAGGATTCATTTAATTGATCGGAGTATGCATTTATTTGGTTGATAATTTTATCATTAAGAAGCAATAGTTTGTCTCTAATATCATCATATTTTTTACCAGTATTAGCAATTTTACCCGAGAGGTTTAAGAGTTCTTTAGGATACTTAATGAACTTACGTCGCCCTTGCTAAAGTTGGTATACATAGAATTAGAGTCCTTTGATGCATTCATTGTGTATGATGATTCTTAAAGAATAATTATAATTTAAGGAATCAAAACATACACATACAATATCTTTGTTTAAATTGAACTAAATATGGGCGATAATAAATTTATATCTTCATTGAAATACCAGAATGGTGCTCTAAAGAATTTGACGTATTTAGGGGTACCAATCCAAGGTATATACTGGAAAGAATTGGAGACGATTTTCATTAAGTTAGTTAATCAACAACTTACCAATTATACAGGCATGTTTTTTCGTAAACGAATTTTGGCCTATACCAGAAAAAACTATAAAGAAAATAGAAGAGGCCTCGAAAACAGCCGTCTCCCCCTGGAATACAATAATAGCATTAGAAAGACTAAAAAAAAAAGCGTCAATTTCATCTGGTGGGGTTGATCTTACAAAAGATTTATTAGGGAGACAGGCGAATTGGGTACGGTATTAAAAAAATAAGAAAAAAAAGTTATTACAAAAAAGTTATACTTAGTGACAGTTAATTAGAAAAATATATATATATAAAACATGCTTTTAAATAATAAAAAAGGATTTATCATCTCCTATAAAGTAAAAGTTTTGTATATCAGTCAAAAGAGTGGATTTAATAACGTGCATATGTAGATAAAAAAATAAAATAGAAAATTATATTTTAGTTAACTATTGTCATTTCTTTTCGTGGGAGTATATATAAATCACTGTTGCTAGTTGCAATTCTCCTAGCACTGCTCACTAAAAGAAATGGCAATACTTGACTAGAATAAATCTTAATCATTCAGAAAGTTAGAAAAATTTGAAATAGAATAAAAATATCAATTAAATTTTCTAGAATTACTATTAACCCTACAATACATTAAGACACTAGAACCGGAACTAAGTTCAAACATTATTACTTCGGCATTTTATACAACTGGGGCATAAGTTATAATCATATATCTGTTGATCAAGAATCATCACAATTACAATTGAATATGTTCAAAGCTCTCTCCAGTCCTATCAGCACCTAATATACTCAAATGAGCGTGTGGTAACAGCTGGATCAGTATGAATACTGAAAACAATAAAACAAGCAGATATCCCCAATCAAAAGGATTCATCCCCCAGCGGAATTCCCATAATATTGATTCCAAATATCAATGACTTATGATGTTGCTTTCTGAGCTAATTTGATTTTTGTTGATTTTAGACAGAATTTTGAAGTAAATAAGTTGATTAACTCTCATAGTCTCGATAAACCAAATTTCTCCTCAAGCGCCAACATAGAACTAATTCAATATACTATGATCAAAATATCTCCAAGCTATGGTCTTGATTGGTAAAGTATGATCACGTGTTATATCAAGATCGATCTCAAAATCCTCCACAACTTTTGAAATTCTAATTATCATTCTTTAACTTTGAACTAAGTTAATTATTTCATTTGCTTTCCCTTTCGGTTGACCCGACTTGAGCACTATTTCTAATATTTTTCTTTAATAATCATCAATTAACCTTGGAATAAAAAATGAGTGAGGAGAAGAAGAAAGTATGAAGATGCCATGAGTCATATAATATTATATTAGAAATTCGATTGAATTAATAACAAGATACATTAACATCTAATTTCTTTAGATCAATCCCTTAAAATCATTTATCGCTGGTGGTGTAGCTGGCGCTGTTGAAGGTGTCGCTACTGTATGTTAACTAAAATGATTTGTCTATTTATTTGATAATCAATTCATTAGAATTAACTAATTGTTGTTTTGTTAGTATCCTTTTGAATTTGCAAAGACAAGATTACAACTTATAGATAATTCATCAAAGGTATGAAATCTCTAAATGTATATTTATCTTCATTTTACGTTGTATCTAATTTGAAATTGATGATTTAGATTTCTCGGAATCCCCTTAAATTAATCTCATCAGTAGCACGAACACAAGGAATTGGATCATTATATGTTGGATGTCCAGCATTTGTTGTTGGAAACACAGTAAAGGCAAGCGTCCGATTTCTCGGTTTTGATGCTATTAAAAAATTACTAGCAGATGAAAATGGGAAATTATCTGGTCCAAGAGGTGTATTAGCTGGGTTAGGAGCCGGTATTATTGAATCAATAATCGCAGTAACACCATTTGAAGCTATCAAAACGGGTCTTATTGATGATAAACAACTTGCTAAACCAAAGTACGCAAATCGCGGGATTGTAACTGGATCTCTTGCGTTAGTAAAAGATAAAGGTTTTAGTGGACTTTATAATGGAATTGTACCTGTCACTTTAAGACAAGGTGCAAATCAAATGGTTAGATTAGGAAGTTACAATTCTTTAAAGACATTATTTCAAGATCCAAATTCAAATGCTCCATTATCAAGTATAAATACTTTTGCTATTGGTGCTTTAGCTGGTATAATTACGGTATATACAACTATGCCAATTGATACAGTGAAAACTAGAATGCAAGCTTTAGATTCGAAAACACGTTATAAAAGTACAATTGATTGTTTTGTTAAAATTTGGAAAAATGAAGGTATTATGACTTATTGGAAAGGTGCTACTCCCCGGTTAGGACGATTGTTTTTCAGTGGTGGTATTGTTTTCACTATATATGAAAAAATGCTAATTATTATGGGTTAGAATTGATATTTGTTATGCAGTTTTGGTTTTGTAGATATACCTAATCAATTGTATCTATTTCACGAATCTTAGAACTTAATATTTATTATATATTTAATATTAATTCCTAGCATTCATATACTATTATATATCTAGTATAGATTCCTTGAAATGATATTTTATAATTAGATAAATACAGCTTCAACATTATATATAAATATTAAATTTCAAGATTTTGTGATTACAATAATAAAAAGGTTCCCCCACAAAAAAGTATTAAGGTAAATATTCCATTTTAAGAACAAAGAAAGATATCAAAGAGTCAAATGCAAATAAAAAAAGTGTGTATGAAGATTATAAAAATGGATACCAATTCACGAAGAAAGCTTGGGAATATTATTTATATCTTAGCTTGTGTGATTTGAGTATTGAAATATTTCAAATATTCAATCAAACTCTTTCATCACCACGTTCTTCTTCTTCACTATAATCTGGATACATTGTTGTAACACCAGCACTTCCTGGAGATTGCAAAATGATTTTTTCCATTCTTCTCGCCCTTATATAATCAAATATAGCCAAGGCAACAATCAAGCCACCAGCAATCATAAGGCCATTAGCAAGGAAAGTGTTGGAAGAATCATCGGAATCATTATTACCTTGATCATAATTAGTATTTGAATGATAATCATCGACATTACCTTGGGAATAAGAATCAGATGATGATGAAACATCATAACTGCTTGGGTTTTGTGGTTCTGTTTTGGTGGTTGATCCATTTGTATTTGATGAAGGCGGTAGCATGTAATAACCAAATTGAAAGAAAGTTATTCCAAGACCCGCTCTTGAACCGTTCTTGGCAGCATGAGAAGTGTGCAAAAGATAAGTTAATAAAAATCCAACAAATTGAAAGGCAACTGAGACCATTAAGTTCCATATAAAATTAACAAAAGTTCCAACCGGAAGTCCATCAATGAAAACCTCATTGTTAAAATCAGTGGCAAGAATCGTAGTTTCCCAATATGGCGGAGTAGCATCGGCAGCAGCCTCTTCATAAGACGGTGGATTTTCATCTTCAACAATTTGTTCAGCGCCATCAGGTTTTGCCATTAGATTATTAAAAACGCCATCGTTTTCGGACCCAAGACCATATGTTACAGGTCGTGCATCAGGTTTCTTCCAAAACATTAAACGAGATAACAATGATCTATGTGGGCTGTTTACGGCTATTGATTGTCTTGGATTAGTTGTATTAGTTGATAAAGCAGGTTCTTGGAGTGGGTCAAAGGCTAGAACCGAAGAAACCTCATTTGGCGATGTTAGAACTCTATCGTCGTTTATATCGGACTCTGGGGCATCATAGTAATCATCATCTGCAGATTCAAAGGCAGCCATGAGAGGATCCTCATCCTGACCCGATGAATGCAGATTTTCCCTCGAGTCGGACGAACGAAAAGAAGGAGGAGGACTATTTGGAGTCGGGATGGGTTGATATTGTGACATTTTATAATATATAAGATGGATTGATTACCTGTAAAGAAAGCAAACGGAAAAAGGTGTGCGGGGAGATGGGTTGTATATCACTTTACCCGGATCGAGTTTCTTACTTTTCAGCTTCACTTTTGCTATTTACACTATTTACATATGATTATTATTGTAGTTTAGTTGTCTTTCTCGGCTCTAGATGCAAAAACCTTCTTCTTCTCTTCTTCACTCATTCCTTCTTTCTTGGAATAGTGCTTTCTTTGTTGAAATTCGGACTTAGCTTTATCTGCAAACAATCTTTCTCTTTTTACGTTTGATTGACACCACTCCCAACTAATTATACTGCCAAGTACACCCGATGCAACACCCCAATTGCAAGCCCTTAGCATTGGGTGTTTGAAGAATAACATCACCGTTGTAATGGCCCCAAGACTTGATATACCACTTAATACTGCTCCTCTGAAGCATGGCATTTCTGGCATTTTTGAAAAATCATCTCGAGATATATTAGATAATATTCCTGAAACAGCATGTCTTTCCTTTGTAGGAGTCGTAGGCGGAGGTTGTGGGAAAGCAGGTGGGATATCCTCCAGTAATACTGGCTCCTCTACCGGCGTGGGCTCTAAAGGCTTCGAACTCTCTGTAGATTTTTTCCAAGGTATCCACCCCATCCTATAATTTTATTGTGTGTAATTATTAGGAAAATTTGAGTAACACCTACGAAAAATAAAAAATTGTTATCTTATGCATGCACAAACAGGCACAAAGACAAAGTACAATACAATATATAACTTAAACACTCCAGTAATTGTAAAACTCGCTTAAGAAGAAGACATATAAATTATACGAAATATAATTAGTTAACGAATATTTGGTTCTGTATTTTCCAAAAATATGTGTGTTTTTATCATTGCTATAGTATTTTACATTTGTATTTTAATAGCGCTGACTATTTTCTATAGGCTATATCTACGTATTTTTGTGTATTAATAACGTAACATTTGCAATTGAAATAAACGGATCAGTTGGGAGGAAAACCTATTCGCGGACAAAGCCTTACATTAGTAAGACAACAGTGTGGAGACTCAGCCCTTCTAGATATATCCTGGACCCCGGGCAATGGCTACTAAACCCTCCAGATGTTTTCACCGTAAGCACGTTAGTGTTTATATTAAGCTGATTGTTTCTCCAAGGGTTGGCCTTCATGGTCTACGGCTTTAGTTAAACAATCGTATAAAGATTAGCTTAGTGATACTTAAAGAAGAAACTAGAAATACATGACCTTATTTATATCTGCTTCTAGTTTCGTAAGGGCTGACTAACTGATTCCTTTACAATCACAGTAAAGGAACTCATTATTGACTATTCTTGGTTATGAGTTCTTTAGCTCTTACTGCATTTTATTAGTTCTTATTATATTCTTAAATTTCTTGTTTACATTTGAAACTTCGAAAAGGACATTATTAGTCCTTTGTTACATTTAATACTTCTTTTGGCAATTCTATAAATATATTTTGGATTTATCTATATAAAGCTAAGATAAGTCCTTCCTTAAATAAAAATCACTAGTTCTAATACATATTAGCTTTTTTAATCTCATTTAATATCTGTGGTCCCGCCAGTTACTTTACAATCACATGATCCTGCGGACTTAGCTCAGTTGGGAGAGCGTCAGACTGAAGATCTGAAGGTCCTGTGTTCGATCCACAGAGTTCGCATTTTTTTGGCAATTTATATATATAAATTTATACAGTAGTTATTGTTGCTTTTTCAACTTTTATTGAAAAATCACCTTGATCATAATAAATATATATATGACAAAAGATATCCTTGCTGTGAAAAGTTGGAATTGTCCTTCGAACATGTTTTCTCTACATGTGAAATTACAAGAAAATATGGTCCTATAACCAAAAAGTGATAGAACTAAAAGAAAAGGAAATTGAAGTGAAATCTTTTCTTGATTTTAATCATAGGGAAAGAAAAGAATTAATATTAAGAGCGGTAACCATTTTTTTGGTTAGAAAATATCATAGAAGATATTATCAACAGGAGAATAGTTTATCAGTATCACAATGGTGTAAAATGATTGAAAGGGACTCCACAAAGCTTTGTTCTGAATCACTTAGGTGCTATGGACAAAAAAAGAAAAAGAGGAAAGATGTATAAATATTACAACCTTTATTCGTTTGATTGAGTAAGATGTTGGAAATGGTGACAATAATACTATAACATGTAACAACATTACTCAAAAAAGAGTGAACCTATAACATTAGTAATAGGTATTTTTGCCTAGCAGTAGGTCTTTTTATTTTCACAATTTTTTGGTTATTATAAATATAGTATTTATAGAAAAGGCAGTTTAATATAGAGCCTTAATGGCCACTTGAAAATATATATATATATTAAATTTCGAAGAGTAGCATTATGTATCACTGGCAGTTACCAAATAGGAAGTCTCCCTATTTGAACCCCTCGAGAAATATAAATATAACGGAGCTGTTGATAAATTATACCAATATATACAACCTCTAATTCGTACAGAGTTTATATTCAAGTCAAATTTTCTATTTCTTTGAGCAAATAATAAATGGAATCTCCAAATATTAACACAAACAGAGATGATTTTCATTTCAAATAGGCGAGGGAATCACTCACAGTATAGGTATAGTGGTACTAAAAATAATTCTGTCGAAGTGTTATCACAAAGAGATACACTGCAATTACAACGAAATAATTCATCTCTTCTTCAACCAAACATTAAGATGTTCGCAAATGAAAGTAGATGTTTATGCTTAACAAAAGAAGCTGCTACAAATGCACTTGAAAATAGCACTATTTCAATTGAACTTAAAAATAACTTTGGAAGATTAAATTTGTAGATAAGTATTCCATAAAGGAGTTGAGTCACGTATCAGAAATCATCTGGAATATAAGGGTTCAAAGAAGATTCAGTGATATTGATTTACAAGGAGAACGATCCCCAAATTTGGAAGATGTCATGATAATGGTACAAAGGGAAAAGGCGAGATTATATTTTGAAATAAATGAGCATAATAATTTTCATATTTTCAGATTTGTTGTTATAATTATCAGATATAATAAATAAGTAAATAAATCAAACATTAGCAATATTAGTTATAAATTAAATAGTTTACAATGTTTTTTCTCCGAAACTTTCTACTAAGCACCTCCGGATTTCGGTAGGAGCGCTTATCAATTACACGTGATATGTCATACCAATGCTATTCTTTTTTCGTTCAAATCCTTATTTCCTCATAATTTCTCCTCAATAAAAATGCCAATTGATTTAAAAAATAAAGTAGCTTTAATTACTGGTGGTTCTGCTGGTTTAGGTGCCGAAATAGCCACTCAATTAGCCTCAGAAGGAACAAACGTCGCCATAAATTATGCCCATTCAAAGAAAAGAGCGGAAGAACTTGCAATTAATTTAGCAAAAAAATATAACATAAAGGCAATTACAATCCAAGGTGATCTTTTCAAACCTGAAGTAATTCCTATACTAATAAAAGACACTATTGAACAACTTGGTGGATTGGATATTGTTATATCTAATGCTGGTTGGACGAAATTTGTACCATTCGCGGATTTAGATTCCGCAGATGATGAATTATGGGAAAAAACCTTTCAAATTAACGTAAAAGCTCATTTTTATTTATTTCGAGCTGCAAAGCCATATTTTGAACAAAATAAAGATGGTGGTACTTTTATTGCCTCTGCTTCCCTTGCCGGAAGGGCCGCTTCAGGTAGTTCATTACCATATAGCGTATCAAAGGCTGCTCTAATTCACTTGATTAAGGGCCTAGCAAAGACAAACGGCCCTAAAGTTAGGGCTCATGCTGTATGTCCAGGGTTATTGTTAACAGAGTGGGGAAGCCGTTTTAGTGAAGAACAAGTTGAAGGGTTTAGAAAACGATCCCCAATTTCTGAGATCCCTGATGTTGAGGAAACTGCATTTCAATACATTGTTTTATGCAAGTCCCGAACTTCTACTGGTTCAATTGTTGGTGTTGATGGTGGTGCTTCTCTTCTTTGAGATTACTATCATCATTGATTCATCAGCTAGGTTAATTGATCTAGATAGAAACATTTTCCTTGGATAGATTCATGGTACACTGTTATTGTCGGTCTCAGTTTCAAATACTTCAAATATGATATATTCACTCTAAGCATACTAGACTACTAGTACTATATATGGTGCATATACATTTAAAACAATTTCAAATGGTATATAAAGTAAAATTTGCTAATATGTAAATGTTATATGCATATGTCTATGTCTTATATCGATCGTATTATGCACTTATGAAGTTCTATGTGTGTACAGCTCCTTGTTTATTAATTATAAGTTATAATTAAAACCACGCCTATAAAACTGTATCAGTAAGATATTCAATTCAGAAAGAGGATATACAAAACTATAATTAGGAGATAATGCACACTTTTCTTGGTAACCATTTATCACATTCCCTTGTCGTGTATTGGATAGACAAGGAATTCGAGCTTTGGGCAATGTTGTGGAGCGACATATAGCTGATGGTTAGTAATAATATTTAAGCGCTACATCTCTCACCTTTTTCCTTTTAATTTTAAAGTTTGGTTAATATCATATAAATTTGATCCTTTGAAATTTTAATTAATATATGCTGGTTAATAATCTAAAGTCGATACTTCAAAGGCAAACCCTACGTGTTAGGGCCCCAATTACAACATTTCCTAAGTCAGTTAGACTCTTCTCAACAACATTTCCTAAAAACAATGTAACCGGTTTTTATAACTCACCAATATCATTTTTTGGTGTTGGGTCGATTGAAAAATCTTTAAATCATATTAAAAGGCAAGGTTTCAAACATCCATTGATAGTAACGGATCAAGGTATTGTTAAAGTAGGCCTAGCAGATAAGGTAACATCATATCTTTCAAGTATTAATCTTACACATTCAATTTATCCAGATGTTGAACCAAATCCAGCAATAGAACATGTTAATGCAGGTCTGTCAATTCTTAAATCTGATGATTGTGATTGTGTCATATCAATTGGTGGCGGTTCGGCTCATGATTGTGCAAAAGGATTAGCTCTTGTTGCATCAAATGGTGGTAAAATTGAGGATTATGAAGGCTTAGATAAATCATCCAAACCACAAGTTCCGTTGATTGCAATTAATACAACAGCAGGAACAGCATCAGAGATTACAAGATTTACAATCATAACAAATCAAATTCGCCGTACTAAAATGGCAATTGTTGATTCGAATATAACACCAATGATTGCAGTTAATGATCCAATGGCTATGTTAGGTATGCCCCCAAGTCTAACCGCTGCAACTGGCATGGATGCTCTAACTCATGCGATTGAAGCTTATGTTTCAACTGCTTCTACTCCGATTACTGATACTTGTGCTTTAAAAGCAATTGATTTAATTAGAGATAATTTGTACAGAGCAGTCCACGATGGTAAAAATGACATCGAAGCCCGTAATGGAATGTGTTATGCTGAATACCTTGCCGGTATGGCCTTCAATAATGCTTCATTAGGTTATGTGCATGCAATGGCCCATCAATTAGGCGGATTTTATCATCTTGCTCATGGGGTCTGCAATGCTATTTTATTACCCCATGTTCAAAGATTTAATTCACAAGTCTCAAGTGGAAGATTGGGAGAAGTCGGGGTTCACTTAGGAGGAGATGGAACAATTGAATCAACCATAAACAAAATTGTAGAATTAAATAAATCAGTAGGTATCACAAAGGGATTAAAGGAATTGGGTGTTAAGGAGGAGGATTTCGATATTTTAGTAACTAATGCGATGAAAGATGTTTGTGGTCTAACTAACCCTATCCAACCAACTCATAAAGAAATAAAAGAAATTTTTGCTGCTGCTATGTAGATGCTATAAGATAATATATGTATTTAATTATAAAAGGATGCTCTAGACTTATGACCATTAGTTAGATTATAGATGAAAAAAATCATTTTGTTCTGCTACCCGTAAAATATAATTGTCAAAAGAGTAGAAGAGTAACCGGCACCTTTATCTCCTTTTTGGTACGAAAATGGAGATTCTACGATATCAACCTCTATTTTTGTAACCCCCAAGGCCAAATAAAACCTTTTTTTCTTCCCTCTTCCATTTTTGTGTGTTTAATTTATTGTGTTTAATTTATTGTGTGTAATTTGTTGTGTGTTTGTGTTGGCTGCTAATTTCATAGTCTGGTCTTTTTTGGAGGTACGCGTTGGTTAGCGCCCATTTTAAAGAGTGCTTAAGCTTTAATAATTGGTTTCATAGTTAGGTAACCGTCATTTTGATATTAGGTAAATGGATTTATATAATAGGGTCTAGTTCATTTTGGTGATCTTGTTGCATTTTTCTTTGGGCAAATGAAGTTCCTGTTTGGACCAAATCCATATCTATACGACCAGTAATAGGATCTGTTGCATAATCTTTAATAGCAGACCTTATCAATCTGACTGCTTCCTTCACATCATCAACCGTGACAGTTTCAGATAATCTCATTTTTGCATGCGCTTCTGATAAACGAATCATGCTTTCTAATTGACGTGTTGTAGCAGTAATGCGACGCTCTGAAGCACGGACATCTTCACCCATCTTTCTCATTTCAACATAAGCCTTTACTAGTTCGTCCTTAGCCGACTGTGAAATGACAGGTTGACATTTCTGTTTAGCATATGAAATATACATTGTAAGAAATTCCACAGGAAGAATTTCATTTGTAGAGCCATTATCTTGGTAATCTTGAATATATAAACCAGTTATGTGACGGGCAAGAGCACGATCTGTAGTCTCGTCAATTTTATCCAAAACTAAATATACTAAGTCAAAACGAGATAATAAAGTTGGAGGAAGATCAATATTTTGAGTGACAGGCAAATCTGGATTGTATTTAGAGCCAATCGGATTTGCAGAAGCTAGAATGGAAGTTCTAGCATTCAGAGTTGTGATAATACCTGCTTTTGCAATTGAAACCGTTTGCTGTTCCATTACTTCATGTAAAACAGAACGAGTGGCCTCCGACATTTTATCAAACTCATCAATACAACAGATACCTCCATCTGATAAAACTAGTGCACCACTTTCTAATACTAGTTGCCTTGTATCCGGATCCCTGGAAACATAAGCAGTTAAACCAACAGCCGAAGAACCTTTACCAGAGGTGTAAATACCACGAGGAGCAATTTTATGGACATATTGTAAAATTTGAGATTTTGATGTAGACGGATCACCACATAAAAGAATATTAATATCACCTCTGTATCTTGGAGCCCCTCCTTTTTGGAATACTTTATTAGTACCTCCAAACAGTTGAAGTAGGATACCTTTCTTGACATCATCCATTTCATAAACACTTGGTGCTAAGGATCTTGCTAGAATTTCATAAAGATCTTCGCGCTCTGAAGTTGCTCTAATTTTGGCAACATCTTCTTCTGTAACCCTTCTCACTTCTTCAACATCGGTCTGTTGTTGTTGTGCAATTTCGTCATCCAAGTCAACAGTCGATATATCGATCCCCATACGTTTAGTATCAATTTTTCCAATGTGAAGCACATCCACATAGGTTTTAAATAAATTTCTGACTGCTCTTTGTGTTCTATTGATTCTGACTGGTACAGATCTAAAAATACCAGTCACTTCAATTCGATCACCAGCTCGGCATGTATCTACTAGTTCATCATATACACAGAGGGAAACAGAATGAGGTGTTTGTCCGTCAGGAACCAAATCGGGTGTTTCTTGGAGTTTTATTACTTGTTTATCAGCAAAACTGCAACGGTTATAGATCATTTGCATAGTATTATATTGACCACAGGCAGGCCTTGGGCATCGAGTAGGCTCTGCTATAACACCTCTATCAACCTCAACATGAATAGTATGATTGCAAATTCCACATTTAAAAAACCCAACCTTGAGATCAGGGATAATAGGGGTTGATCTCAATACTAAACCTTTAACTGAAACTAATTTATCGATATCATTAGGGTTAAGCTCTCTCATACCACGATGAGAATCAACATTAAAAGGTCGAACTTTATAAATATTTGTTTCGATTTGATCTAACTCCTCCTCAAGGTTGTTATCCACAACTAAAGACACCATGCAATTTTTCACAGATTGATCCATGATGGGAATAACTTCTTGTGGATAGTTTTGTAATTGATAGTAGAGCTTCTTTGTAGAAGGATATGCTAATAAATTTTGGGCATCCAGATTGAGGTTGGTAGTACCAAGTTCCCTCATTTGATTTAGCATTTCAACATAAATTAGATTTTCACCTTCACCAGCTAGAACCATTTGTTTATCAAATTTCATTCTATATTTCTCTTTGAAATTTAACAGAAATTCTCGAAATTGATTGGAGCATTCCTGAATACTGACATTAGTTCCCCAAATAACACGAACTGGCTCGTTCGCATTGACTTCTGATGATGGTTCCCCAACAGTTAAAGAAGCTGTGGCTGGTTCACTTGATGGTGCACCAGAGTGACTTTCTTCAAATAACCGATGTCTGCCTGGCGTAGATGATAAGTCTGCTGAATTGATATCACCACGTTGAAATCTGTGGCGTGCTGAATCAGAAACAGTATTCCCTTGTTCGGAAGATAACGTGGACCTTAACTGACTAGCAGTTGATCTCAACCGATCGGAAGATGGAACAAATGGTACCGGTGATGATGAATATACCAATGGGGAAGACATTTCTAAAATTGTGTTAGTTTATATTCACACGAACAATTTGCATTATCTAATACTCACCAGCTAAACGAAATACCCCAGAGGGTCTGGGAGCTGCACCTTCAGATGGAGGAATTGGTGCTGGAGATGAAGATGGAGGAAAGAATAATGGTGATGAAGCAACTGGAGATCTATGCTGAGTTGACGTTTGAAGAGAGTCACTCTCAGTATTTTGAGTATTTTGAGTATTTCTCGATGGTGATGACATTATAAATTGTCACTTTAAGTGTTAAGTTAAATGGAAAAGAAGAAAATAGGGTGAAAAATAATGAAAAACACGAAAGTTGGGTGTAATCTGTTACGCGACACGACGCGTAACAGATTAACTTACACCAAAAAAAAAAAAAAAAAAAAAAACCCAATGAAAATACAGTATAACTTATATGATAATGCCAATAGATGTGGCGGATCAGTTATGATCGATTCCATTAGCTACCCCCTATACATGTAGTTGTTTGACTATTTATGGCCAGTCGATATGACTCTAATATTACAACACAACAACACATTTTAATCACACAAAGACACAAATAACTTTACGAAAAATTATATATTATGGATTATAATGTTATTATTGCCACCAGATATCACAGCGCAAGTTCAAACGGCTTCTAAAAGTTTGCAAGATGAAGTAAAATCTTTAGAATTTAAATATGAGGATGAGATTGAGTCATTTAGAAATAAAATGAGAACTTCTTATGAGAACGAGGTGATACTATTATTACAAAAGCAAGGGTATAACTTTACAACAGATAATCAAAAACAAAAACAAAAACAGGAAGAGAATTCGAAAAGATTAAGTGATACTACAGATTGTGGTAATGGTAATGGTAATGGTGATCGTGATGATCGTGATAGCAATGATAACTTAAATAATAGTACCACATCATTAGATTTCTCTAAAAAACTAGTTGGAAGCAAAGAATTGCCATCAACCTTGGTTTCAACATCAAAATCAACAGATAAGACTATAGATTATAATTTCTCCTCGGAAGTAGATCTTCATTCAGAAACAAAAAAGCAAGATCAAGAAAAACCAACGATAGATTCAACAAATACACCGAAGAAGAAAGTTTATACAGTTCCTGTTCCGATTATGCCTAATTTATCCAGCACAATTTTCGATTCTTTATTAGATTCAAAAGAGGTGGAAACTGATACGTCTAAATCTTTTCATGTATCTATTTCTGATGATGATCTATTTATGCTTGACGAATCTCTAATAATTTCTGAAGATATAAACTCTACCAATTTAACGAAGAATGATCTTGACAACAACAAAAATATTCAAGATATAAGTAATGATAATAATAATAATAATTTTAATGAAACGCCAGCATACTCACCGGCAAATAGTACGAGTATAGATACACTTTCAACCGCAACGATAGAAGCAACACATCGTGATAATTTAGCATTATCAAACTTTGCTGTTTCACTTCCAATTAATATTCAAAAGAGATCAGGATTATCAAGTAGATTGTTTCGTGAAAAGCTACAAGATAATGGTGAATCAAACAACATCGGATCCGAAGATAAAGACATTGACTTGACGGAAGATAATAGTTTAACAATTAAGAGATTAAAAGATCCAAATATTATTAGCCATACTTTAAATCTTCCAGGTATTTTAGAAGACAATTCCTTTGATTTTCTTAATACTACAAGTAAAAGTGTTATTGGTGGTAACGCTGCTGATATAACAAGTATGAGTTTTTCTGAAAGAATGAGATTTGAAGTTTCAACAAAACAATATTAATTTATTAAAAATAACTTTTCTTTTTAAATTTTGAGAAATCATAACACAATGTAATTACAAGTTTAAGGACAATTACAATACTTTTAAAAAATAATATTAATAGAAACACTTATGGTATATAAATGTTCAAACTATTATTCAAAGGGATTATATTGCAATTATATTATATGGTAGGCTCAATATGTTTGGTTCTGAGTTCATAATTTAATCATCTTGTATTTTTTTATTTTTATATATATTTTATTTATAATGTTTAATATTGATTACAATTTCAATGATTATACATTTTGTGTAAAAGAAAAATGTTCATACTGGCAAAGAATACTTAATCGTTTATGAGACCTTCACTTGTGTAACAACTAATTCAGATACCGATAGTTTCATCGTTACACCATTTATACATGTTAGCATAATCAATATTAATGCTAACAGATCTATATTCTTTTGAATTTATTTTTCAATTCATTGTTATATTAATGCGTCTGACTTAAAGATATATATAAATTAAAATTTAATAAATAAATACAGAATAGTAAAAGTAAAAATACAAAATATTTATAAAAGCACAAAAACACAGTTTTATATAAGTTGTAGGATATAGTTAGCGTTAATAAGTTGTAACCAATTTGTCTTCGTTTAAATATCATCTATATCAACCTTTTTTGGCATGATATATAATGATGATTAATATTTGTGACTTATTTCAATTTAAAACCAGATGTTTACGTCTGGTTTGAGCCGGTTTTAGTATATGAAAACTACAAAGTAGATTTTCATCAACACTCATTATTGCAGCAGCATTATCAAACATACCACAATAATTAGGAGCACTAAAAATTGTAACCAGTTTTCTTTCAGCAAAGAATTCATAACCATCTTCAACTACCTGATGAGCTCTAACAATTAAATCGATATCAAAGTTTTCACAAAATTTAGCTACAACATCAGGACCAAACGTGAATGAAACACCTCTATCATTTTCCGCCCAACCAGTTATTGATCTTTCAGGATCAGACCAAAGTAAATCAGATAAAAGACCAAAATCAGGAACATCAGTTGGTCTCATTATTCTTCTAATTTGTTCCATTGAGGTTAAATCCGGAGATAACCCACCATGCATCGCGAATACTTTTTCGTCAATTATTGAAGCAACGGGCATACAATTAAAAACATCAATCATCATTTTCCATAATTTTATATTATATCTTCTTTTACATTCATCATAAAAACCATATATTCTATTTGTACCAGCACTTTCATGATTACCTCTTAAAACAAAGAAATTCTCCGGATATTTTATTTTATAGGCAAACATTAAACAAATAGTTTCAATTGATTGTTGACCTCGATCAACATAATCACCTAAAAATAAATAATTTGATTCAGGAGGGAACCCACCAAATTCAAATAGTCTTAATAAATCATAATATTGACCATGTATATCCCCACAAATTTTAATAGGAGCATCTAATTCTAAAAGTATTGGTTGTTGAATGAAGATTTGCCTCGATTTTGAACATAAATAATGGATTTCAGTTTCCAGTAAATTGACTTGTTTTCCAGGTCTTGTTTTTCTGACTTTCAATAACTTTTCAATTATAAGATCCAAATCAACATTAACCTCGGTTTCTAGAGTCGTAATAGAAGTCATGAATATTTTGTAGATCAGTATTATTTATCTTCGATAGATATCATACCTCTTTATAGCCTCACGCGTTACCCGGTCTATTGGTTTCAGCTCATTTTCACTTTTACCACTCCATCCCATCTCTTGAAAGTTTCAGAAACAATGCAGTGTGCGAGTAAGTTATCTCCAAGAAATATTTGCAAATATTCAGAGTATTAACCATTTATCTTTAATTCTAGTATCGGGTGTTCCTCCTCAAGAACCAGTGGTTTCTCCAAAATCAGGTTCTGTTTTTGAAAAAAAGTTAATTATTCAATATATTGAAAAACATGGAACAGATCCAATTTCAAATGAACCTCTTGATATTGAGGACTTGGTTGAAATAAAAATATCACCTATAGTACCTGCCAAACCACCTACTTTGACTTCTATTCCATCTATGCTATCTGCTTTTCAAAATGAGTGGGATGCAATGGCATTGGAAAGTTTTAGTTTAAGACAACAATTAACAGAATCGAAAAAAGAGTTAAGTACTGCTTTATATCATTATGAAGCTGCCGTGAGAGTAATTGCAAGATTAACCAATGAACGAGACCAAGCAAGAGATGCGTTGACAAAGTTATCTGCTAGTTTTGCAAAAGGTGAGGATAATACTGAACAAAAAGATGAGATCGAGATCTCAACTTCAACCTCTTTACCGGATGATATCAAAGCAAAACTGGAAGAGAAACATTCAGAACTTGTGTCGATACGTAAAGCTACTTCCAAAGTTGTGCCAAAAGATTATTTTAATATATCATCTTTATCGAATTATAATATATTCAAAACTTCTTCAAAATTATTAAATGATGATTCAAACATTACAAGTTATTTAATTGCTGATGAGCATAAGTATATCACTGTTGGTTATGAATCTGGATATATTATAAATTATAGTCTTATTGATGATTCAATTATTGATACAAAACAATTAGATGATGATGATAATTCTTCAGTTATTTCGATTTTAAAAGGTGGTATAATAATTTTAAAAAATGGTAAAATCTTTTCTATCAATGATAATAATTATAAATCAATTTATAATTTAAAAAAAAATATTGATAATGATGAAATAATTTCAATTATTCAACATCCAGCATCAAATGATTTAATTATTATTATAACAGAAAACAAATGGGTTTTTTTCAATTTATCAAATAAAAAAGCATTGATTGAAATAAAATTAGACAATAAACCTTTGATAGGTAAACTACATCCTGATGGACGATTATTAGCAATCGCATTCAAGGATAAAATTGATATTTATGATATTGAAGGAAGACTAGCGGCCACTTTTAAAGAAGAAATAGATAGTAACAACAGTATTGTAGAAAATTATGATTTAAATTTTGCAGAAAACGGAGTTTGGTTAATTTCATCAAAAGGAAATAAAATCACAATTTGGTCATTAAAAAAAACAGACGAAGTCTTAAAAACAATTATTTTAAATGAAAATAAAAAGGATTCAGAAATTATTAAAATTAAAAATTTTTCAATTGATTTGAAATCAAAATATCTTTCAATTTCAACAAATCTTGGTATTAAACTTTATTCTTATAATAAGAGGTCAAAAGAATGGAGAGAAATCAATAATATTTCTATTGAGTCGCTGGATGAGGAAATAATTGGTACCGTTTGGGGCAATTTAGCTCAATATATAATTGTTGTTGGTTCTTCAGCTATTTCTGTCATTAGAGAATAATTTGATTATGTATTATATAAGGAACTCAATATATTATGATTTTTCTTTTATTTCCTTTTTTTCCCTTTTTTCTTTTTTCCATTTTCTCTTCTCCATTTTCTCTTCATTATTCTTGCCAAAAATTTGTATTGCTAATAAATCTCTTTCTCAGTGTTAATGACACTGCCAGTTCCGCAACCTTCTGAAGACAACAACATCAATAAACCATCTCATACTTCATCATCAACTTTTCAAAATAAAAATGTTACTTTAAAATTAAGATTAAATCCAATAGCAAATATTAATACACGTTCAACACAAACAGATATAGATTATGATTTTGGTCATGAACCCGAAGGAAAAAATATTATACTTTGTTTTGATGGAACTCAAAAAAATTTTGATTCATTACCATATTCATATTCAAATGTTTTAAGATTAGTCAATATATTAGAAGCTGATACTTCTAAACAAATTTGTTATTATCAACGTATGTTAATAATTAGTAGTATAAATTATAAGAAAATACATTGGTATTAAAAATTAACTCTTTACTTATATTATTAAAGCTGGAATTAATTCACCGATTCTTGAATATGATAAACCATCACCTTTGTATTTTGTGTCAAAATTTGTTAGAGATATGAAATCATGGTTCTCTACTCACATTACGCCTAGAATAGAAGAAAATGTTCTATTGGCATATAAATATCTTATGAGAACATACAAAACTGGTTATAAACTTTACTTCTTTGGTTTTAGGTATATTAATATTAATTCTAATTCAATGATATTTTGAAATATCTAACCAAGTTTAGTCAAGGTGCGTTGGTAGCAAGAATTTTAGCAGCAATGATTGAAAAAGTAGGATTATTAAATCCAGGAATGGAAGAGCTTATTCCTTCTGCTTGGAGTGTTTATACATCTTGGGAACTTGCTGGCCAGCCGGGTCCAATGTCCAGTAGAGGTAGATTAGCTAAACAGGTAAGTTTATCAATTCATTACAATCTGTTATAGATAAAAATTATAACTTCTACTACCTTACAGTTTAAATTATTTTTCTCCCATGGTGATGTCGATCTTCGTTTCATGGGATTATGGGATGCATTGAATTCAAGCCGCTCATTTAGAGATCGTGTGTTCCCGTTAACCGTTAAAAATGATCAAGTTGAACATATTCGACATGCTTTAAGTATTGATGAAAGAAGAGCAAGTTTGAAACCAAGTTCTTTTCATCCTTATTATTGTAGATCAAGTGAAAAACATCAAAATAAATGGCTTCCTCATCATATGATATATAAATATGGAGATAAAAATATAAAGAAAAATATAACAACAGCAGAAAAAAATCCAAAACGCATGCATTCCGATGTAATTGAGATGTGGTTTCCAGGAGATCATTCAGACGTCGGTGGAGGCTGGGTTCCGGATTGTGATAGTGAATATTTATCATTTATACCTGCTCGTTGGATGATTGCTGAAGCGTATAAGTTTGGTTTAAGATATAGAATGGATGAAATTAAAAAGAATTTTGAAAGTTGGAGCTCCAACTTTTCATTACTTGCTGAAGATCATGATTTATTATCTTTCAAATCAATAAAATTAAAGAATTGTCAAAACGATAAAAAGCCAAAGGATTCTATGAACAATATAAGAATTGCTAGGAATGATCAATGTGATGGACTTGGGTTAGTTTATAAAGAAGATTCATTTGGTGGTCATGGAAATAAATCAATGTTTCGAACTATTGGTTACTGGATGTTGGAGATACTCCCAATTCCACATAGATCCGAAAATGAGAAAAGAAGATGGGTTAAAACTTATAAACCAAATTTTGGACATAGGAGAAATATCCCTAGCAATGCCAAATTCCATTGGAGTGTAAAATGGAGAATGAAATTAGTCAACAGTTATAATCCAAAGAATTTACCTTCTTCTTTTGATAATCGAATTGAAGAAGATGATACTATACCTGATGATTTTAAAGATATTCTAGGAGGTTTACTATATAATTACAATCAAAGTTAGTATCATATGCGAGTAATGATTATTTGAACCAAAGTCACTTCCTCCTTATTTTTCATTCAAATGTATTCTGACATTAATAAATACCCGTTTTGTTTGAAAATTCGCACCCGTCAACCTTTAACCGCTATGTAGATTCCTTTTCATTCTATTGACCAGATATTTACCATAAAATGATTCTTTTGGATGCCAGTCCAAAAAGAAACCCAGCTTTTTAGATATCCCATAAAATAACCCCTATGTCTATATTTACCTCTCTTTAGACATCAAAGATTAAATTTATATTACAAATAACCATATTCAATGTTATTATTACTCAGTAGATATTCATTTTGTTTTGTGAATAACTGATTCTCACATATTTTAGTGATATTGTAAAGATTAGTTGGTTGTTACATAATTGATTTGAATTAAATTAGAATTTATAATTAGAAAATCTGAATATAGTTGAAGGACAGCAGTAACAGTGATGGATTTATCGCTATAGTACCAATAGTAATAGATTCACATATTAATATTCATATCTGTAGACAAATTTGTGCCCATAAACGATGAAACAAAAGAAATCTAAATTCGTACAAAATTTTTACCCAGTTAAAATGGTTTAAAAATGAATGGGAGATGCAGATCTAGAAGTTGTCAAAATAGTTTCAACAAAAAAAAAAAAAAAAATTAGTGGAGTGTTATAATTTATATTATAGTTTACCTAGTGTAAAATTATGTTAAGTTCTCTTCCATTATGCTCAAAGAGTTTAAATAATTTCATAAATCGCAGCATTTTTTTCTTTAACCTATTAAAAGTGTTATATTGAAAATTAGTAGGACAAATTATCCTAATCCACTGTATTTATGGAAATAGAGAACATATTGTAACTGACCATAATTATAAACCATCAGAAACTTCACTTCACCATGATATAACCGTGATTAATGAATTTCCTCTTGAACCCTGCAAATAATACTTAGTGAATCGCAATGTTACTGGAATGGAAATAAGCAAAAAATCAGTATAATTTATTGAAAAGCTCATCATCTGGTTAATTTTGGTTGAATCGGTTTGAGTAAATCGCAACCCTATTGAATGCGTAAAATAAAAATAAATCGGATACCAAAATATTTCCAAACGATAATTTTTCATCCAAGAAAAGAGACTTTCAAAGAAGAACCATCTAGTGGCGTTTAAATTTGTATAACTTTCTCGTTTTAATATACCGTACATTTATTATTAATGATGATGAAAAAATGATAGTATTAATTATATCTTATAGATGCCAGTTATCACCTGTAATTGCAAGCTTGAGCTCTAAATGCGGATAAATTTAAATTCATTATAATTTATACCTTAAAAAAATTGGATTGATATATCTTTAAATTTGTTTAAAAAGAGCTTGTAATCAATATAATGGATTGTTACTAATTTTGGTGACTATCTGATCTCGTCTATTTATCTTTAGCGTTGTTAAATATTTATTAAGATTAAAGACACAAGAAGATGTATGGAGAAGATTCAGATTAAGAATTATGACTTTTTTATTTAGATGGAAACAAAGAAATGTGTAAAAAACTTCTGATAATTAATATTATTGTTTATCTAAATATTTGTCAGAAATTGAAATATCTAAAACTAACTGGAAATATCACAATCTATAAAATGTATATCTATAATAAAATTAAAACTTGCTCTTATAACAACTAAGCCCTTTTTGTTCTACCATAGAATGGCCAGGAATATTGCTTAGCTTGRTAAAGTCTAATACCAAGTGCATCGGCCCAACACCATACTAATGCTGGATCTTTTAAGAAACCTCGTCCAACTAATATTAAGTCTAAATCTTTTTGAAGTAATGATTCTGCTACCTTTGGATCACTGATACCCTCAACAACCGAAACAAGAAGCTTGTCCCTAACAACTTCCTTAATCGCATGAGAATAAGGTGCTTGGTACGCTGGTTCCTTACTAGTTGGAAGTTTCTGGTCAGGATTGTTTCCAAAAGCTGAAATATCAATAAGATCAACTTTGCCTTGTTCTGCCAATTTTAACGCTAGCTTTTTGGTGTCCTTCAATTCTCAAGACTCGGGGTATTTTATTTTGTCATGTTCCAAACCTTCGGTGGCGGATATACGCAAAAACAGCGGGGTACTATCAGGAATAACATCTCTGACACCCTCAATCAGTTCAAATATACATCTGGTTCTATTTTCAAATGATCCACCGTATTTATCTGCTCTTTTGTTAGATACTGGAGATAAAAATTGACTCATAAGATATCCATGAATCTCAATGACGTCAAACCCAACATCAATTGCTCTTTTAGCCGCCGAAGAAAAATCATTCTCAAGTCTTTCGATATCTTTCAATGACAATTCCTTGGGATTTGGAAGTCCGTCATCGTATTTAATTGCAGATGGAGCCACGACACCATTAGGCCATCCATCGGCTTCCTCAACTGCAGTATCTTTAAAACTGATAAAAGGAGCAACAGTACTTCCTTTTCTTCCGGAATGTGCCAATTGAATACCGATATGTTGACCTTGAGAATGAACAAAATCAACAATTTTCTTCAATTCTTTTGCCTGTTCATCGTTCCAAATACCAAGATCTTCAGGTGTGATTCTGCCTTCTGGAGAAACTGCCGTAGCCTCAATGATTATAAGTGCAGCGCCATATGCAGCAAAAGAACCATAATGTTGTAGATGCCAAGCAGTTGCAATACCATTGTTAGCCGAATACTCGCACATTGGTGAAACCTTTTAATAAACATGTGTATCTTTACCACCAGTAACAACATATTTCCCATTAGGACTTATGGAGACGGTTAAAATATCATCAACATGTTCCTTAAACTCAGCTTTATAATCTTGAGATTTTTGAATTTGTTGTTTTTTATTTAAGCGTTTGCCTTTTGTGAATTTTACTCTCTTTGGTGTAATATTCCCTTTATCAAAATTTGTAAAATCCCATTTAGCTAATGTTAAATCCTTTGAAGTAGTATTATAAATATAAGGAAATTTAGCATCAATACAAGTAAATGGAAGATTCTCCTAATTTCTTAACTTTTGCAATTGATTCATCAATTAAGAAATGGTCAGCTAAAAATCGATAAACTTTACCTTTTGATTCTGCAGTATCATCCTTCAACCTTCTTGCGATGTTATCTCTATCTAAGTCTGCTGCGTCAAAACCATCTTCCAACTCATTTTTGCTTAAACTATCCAAGTAGTTTTTAGCCTTTCTATGTCTTACATCTTCTGCGGTTTCGAACTCTATTTCACTTTCGGATTCACTGTTGTAGTGTATCAATCCATTGAGCATGCACATAAGATGAGCTGTCAAATTCAATTGTAATTCCAACTTTTTGGCTGGCGAGAGGTAACTGAGAATTAAAGCTAGCATCATTACCTCAAGTTAGTTCCAATTCTGTTATATTTTAATAGATTTGATTTTGAGTTAATAGCTAGTGGGGAATAGCTGGTGGTACAAGTTGGAGTATTCCAGCTCAATATATAATTGCTATTGACTCTTCAGCTATTTCGAATTTCAAAACATGGGTAATTATTACATTTATATTAATCAATTATATGAACTTGCAAGAGCATATTAATTCTTTATTTATATAGCTGATGGTTCCTCTTTTCCTTTCTTTTCTTTGCTTTTCGAATCTTGATTCTCATACCTAAAACACTCTTTTGATACCAATTAATGTCACTACCCAATTTATTACTCGATGAAGATAAGAATTTTGATGAATCGACTTCACAAAATCAAAGTGTGAATTTAAAATTAAGAATAAATCCTACAACAAATACAACAACACGAGCAACGCAAACTGCTTCGAATTTTGATGTCGGTCGTGAAACTGAAGGAAAAAATATTATAATTTGTTTTGATGGAACTAAAAAAGATTATGATACAATGCCATATCCTTATTCAAACGTTTTAAGACTGGTTAATATATTAGAAATTGATTCTGCAAAGCAGGTGTGTTATTACCAACGTAAGTTAATCATTAGTAGCTATACCATGTCGATATAATCATGAATTATAAAGCATGAATTATAAATATTAACTTTATACACTATATAATTTGCCTAAAGCTGGATTTGTTAAACCAGTCCCTGAACATGATAGACAATCATGTTTGTATTATGGATCAAGATTTCTTAGAGATATAAAATGGTGGTTCCGTTCTCATTTCACATCAATTACCAAAAAATATGTATTATTGGCATATAAATATCTTATGAGGACATATAGAAGTGGATATAATATTTATTTCTTTGGATTCAGGTATAAATATTAGTTATTGAATATATATTTTTTATTCGCCAAATATCTAACTAATTTTATAGCCAAGGTGCCTTGATAGCAAGAATTTTAGCCGCAATGATTGAAAAGGTAGGATTATTAAGTCATGGTCTGGAAGAAATGATACCTTATGCTTGGAATATTTACTTATCTTGGGAACTTGCTGGACAACCAAGTATGAAATCTAAGACAGGATATTTAACTGCTCAAGTAAGTTTATCATTTTAATTTAAATCTCGTTGAAGTTAATAATTCTAACCTTAATGGCCGATAGTTTAAATTATTGTTCTCCGATCATAATATCAATCTTTGTTTCATGGGATTATGGGATTCAACTAATGAAACTCATTCATTTTGGGATACAGCGTTTCCATTTAGTCCTAGAAATGATCAAGTTAAATATATTCGACATGCTTTAAGTATTGATGAAAGAAGAGCTAGTTTTAAACCAGGTACCTTTCATTCTTCAAATGAAAAATATAATATTCATCATCAAGCAGAAGAAATAGACGATCCAAATCGCGTGCATTCCGATATAGTCGAGATGTGGTTTCCAGGAGATCACGCTGACATCGGTGGAGGCTGGCTAAAGGATTGTGATGGTGAATATTTAGCATTTATACCTGGTCGTTGGATAATTGGAGAAGCGTATAAATTTGGGGTTATATACAAAATGGATAAAATTAAAAATAATCTTGAAAGTTGGAGCTCCAACTCTTTGTTACTTGCGAGGGATCATGATTATTTATCTTTTAAATCAAGCAGATTGAATAAATGTCAAACTTTAGAAAATGATGGAGCACTAATACGAGATAACATTAACGCTACTAGTAATGATCAATGTGATGATAGACCTGGATTAGTTTATAAAGAAGATTCATTTGCAGGGCATGGAAATAAATCAATGCTTCGAACTATTGGCTGGTGGCTTTTAGAGATTCTTCCAATTCCATATAGGATTGAGAATGTGAAAAGAAGATGGGTTAAAACTTATAAACCAAATTTTGGACGTCGCCGAAACATCTCAAGTAATGCTAATATTCATTGGAGTGTAAAGTGGAGAATGAAACTAGTCAATAGTTATAATCCAAAGAATTTACCTTCTTCTTTTGATAATCGAATTGAAGAAGATGATACTATACCTGATGATTTTAAAGATTTTTGGAAGATTTATGATAGTTAAATATATATACGTACTAGGTAGTATCCTCATTATATCCTTAAAAATTCAATATAAGCTTATATAAGTTATATGCTCAAAGCACTAAAGTACAGCACTAATATTAAACAATCATAAAAGGGATAATTGATGAAATTATTTTCTTTTTGTGACAAATATTTTTACTCTCCTTATAAATCTTGAGCTTCGCTCTCAGGCCCAACTCCAACTTCTCTTTCGTAAGGCCAAATCCCAAGAGCAAATAACACTTCTTATTCTTCCATTATCTCTCCTTTAGTTTGTATTGTGTTAGTCAACATCACTTTGGATTTGCGCATAGGTTAACGCCCAATTCAAGAACGTTAACGTGTACAAGTAATGAAAATGCTCGAACTAGTCTTAGAATTGAATTTGTGGAATGATTCGTTAATCTTTATAAATTTAAGCTTCAAATATATGCCTTATAACTTATATGGATAGAATTAATTATGTGGCTAGTAGTCCTAATACTGCATGCTACAGAAGATAATCCGGAATTAATATTATAACTAAGCAGCTTGTTAACATTGATCAAAAAGAAATTAAGTTTATCTTCAAGTTTTGGGAACTTGAAATTTGATACTAATTCAAGATATATAGCTCTTCCTTGGTTTCAAAGGTCTGAATGATTCAGATATTGTTTTAAACTGTCAGTTAAAAATGGGATACTTCTTTCAATTATAAGAATATTAATATTAGTGATTAATATTCAAGATCATAAATAATTCTCTAACATATACAATTGGGTAAAAACTGAAGTTGCTAAGCTTTTTTAAATACCGCTCCAAACAATAGCCCATCTTCTTATTTGCTGGTATAACACCTCCAATTAAAAAGCCTGCAACCAGATTACGATTCAAACTTAATTGGGAAATATTATATTACATGCATATGCATATAGCTAATTAAGTTTATTCAATTGACACCACATGAGAAACTATTAGAGTTTGTATTGTTATGTTCCAAGTTTATCGATCTAATTGAATTGAGTACCAAATTAGGAAATAACAGGTACATTTCGGGGTAATCCAGCTCAATTTATAATAGAGATTGGGTTATCCGCTATTTGGATCCTTATTATAGCTAGATTCAGGAATGTCAGATAAAATTATATTTTCATCTGTATTTATAATTAATCATTTCGCCTTTTTTTGTTTTCTTTTTTGATTTTTGATATCTATAGCTTTTTTAATTATTTATTTATCTATTTAACAATAACAAATGTCATTACAAACTTCACAACTAAATAAAGATAATTGTATCGATGAAATTATTTCATCAACTACTTTTCAGGATGAAAAAGCTATTTTAAAATTAAGAACAAACAATATATCTAAAACAAATATTACATCATCAGTAATTCCCTTTAATTCTGCCTCACCACCACAACCAGTTGATGAGCCCCGAGGGAAAAACATTGTACTTTGTTTTGATGGAACTAAAAAAGATTTCGATTCAGTGCCATATCCTTATTCAAATGTTTTGAGAATGGTCTTTATATTGGAAACTGAAAGTTCAGAACAAGTTTGCTATTATGAACGTAAGTCAACAATTATATGACATATAAGATGAAATATATATTAACCTATTTATATTCTTAAAGCTGGAACGGTTTCGTTCATTCCTAAACATGATAGACAATCAATTTTTTATCGAGTGTCAAAACTTAAGAGGGATATGAAAGACTGGTATCATACTCACACCGCAGCTCTTATAGAACATAATATATTAAAAGCATATAGATATCTTGTGAGGAACTATGAAATAGGATCTAAACTTTATTTCTTTGGCGTTGGGTATAATCATTTTATATATATGATTTATGAGTATATAACAATATCTAACTTATAACTAACTAACTTTATAGTTTGGGCGCATTAACAGCCAGAATTTTAGCAGCAATGATCGAAAAAGTGGGAGTATTAAATCACGGTATGGAAGCAATTATTCCTAATGCTTGGAATATTTATAAAGCTTGGGAACTTGCTGAGCAACCAGGTCCAAAAACTAGGAGAAGTGAAATTCTTGATCTAGTAAGTTTATCATTTAATTACAATATTTTTGTTAGAAATAAAAATTCTAACTCTTATGGATTCAAACGGTAGTGTAAATTATTATTCTCCCATCGTAAAGTCAACCTTTGTTTCATGGGATTATGGGATTCAAATAATGCAAGTTCATCAATTGGAGATTATGATTTCCCATTTACTCCTAAAAATGATCAGATTGAACATATTCGACACGCTTTAAGTATTGATGAAAGAAGAGCTAGACTGAAACCAAATTCTTTTCATCCTTATTATTGTAGAACAAATGAAAAGAAAAAACTGCCAAATAAATGGCTTCAACCTCATCTACCTAAATATGGTACTAGGATTAAAAATTTAAAAAAGAAAAAAGTGACAGCTAGATATAAATATGAAGATGGAAATTTAAAGAAATTTACATGTACAAAAAACCAAACAGAAAAAGAAACAGAAACAACTATAGAAATAGAAGAAGATCCAAAATTAAAACGTCCACCTTCAGATATAGTTGAAATGTGGTTTCCAGGTGATAATTTCGATGTCACTGGAGGTTGGTTACCAGATTGTGAAGCATATGGTGAATATTTATCATTTATACCAGCTCGTTGGATGATTGCTGAAGCATTTAAATTTGGTGTTCTATACAGAATGGCTGAATTAAAAAGAACTACAAATATAAATTGGGGATTAAATTTTTCATTATTAGCAAAAGATCATGATTATTTATCTTTTAAATCAAGTAAATTAAAAAATTGTCCAACAAAAACTCCACCAACAAAAGATTCTCTAAATGTTTTTGGTAATGTTCCTGGTTTTCCTGGAAATGAAGAATGTGATGAAAATGGATTAATTTATAAAGAAAATGCTTTTGGAGGTCATGGAAATAAATCAATATTTCGAACTCTTGGTTATTGGATATTGGAGATATTCCCAATTCCACATAGAACTCAAAATGAAGAAAGAAAATGGGTTAAAACTTATAAACCAAATTTTGGACGTCGAAGAAATATCCCAAGTAATGCCCAATTCCATTGGAGTGTAAAATGGAGAATGAAATTGGCTAATAGTTATAATCCAAAGAATTTGCCCTCTTCTTTTGATAATCGAATTGAAGAAGATGATACTATACCTGATGATTTTAAAGATATTATCAAAGATAACTTATTATAGTAATTATAATATTAAATGGACGAAATTAAGAGATCTAATGAGAAGATGAAGTTCAAACTTTTCATTACTTGCTAAAGATGTATATTTATCCTTCAAATCAAGTAAAATTTGAGTATTAACCATATGGCTTATAAAAGCTACAATTTTACTGTGGACGTGGCTTTGAAGCTAGAATATTTTGAATTACAGAGGCGATTTAAACATGGATCCAAATTTCGACAAATAACAACAAAATCCCATTAGCGTTTCTAATGGAGAATGAATAATCTTCTTTTGATTATCGAATTGATGATCTGTTAAATCAGGATATTACTTAGCATAAATCCGGGTAATACGCCTTTAATCTTCATTTCTTCCACTTTTCTATTCAAATATTTTTCATCAATAATTGATATTTGAAAAGACAATGCCCACCTCTTCAACTTCATTTGCAACTGGATTGCTCTTAACCTGTACGTTGATCCCTTATTTGATTTGTGTTGCTTTATTGCCCAGGTTCATTTATCTAATCTGATCTGAGACATTGACCTTCTTTTTATGTAGCTGTGTCCTTCTCTCTTGGAGTTATCTATGGAAATGTTCCATATGATTACAACACACTTTGGAAGGCGGGTGTTTCCGATATTGATTTTACGAATTCTGTGAATCATTATAAACAGTGGGGAAGTTTACCACAATATATTTATCATTTACATCATTTTATGATGGCATTAGGATTCATTGGTATATTTATTAAATTATACAAACCAGATGATTCTAATACTTTATTTGATGGAGGATCATTATTATTAATTGTTGTTTCTGTTGTTGTTTATATTGCAAATATCAGAGTTGGTATGAATAGTGCGATTTATGATACTTGGGGGGATGTTGATCAAAATACTGGTGTGAATGTAATTGCTGCTAGTGAAATTATGGTTGTTTTTCTTATATTGGGTATCTTTGGTTTACAATTTGGTCAATTTTGGGCTGAAAGAGAAGATCGAAAGATAAGAGCTAAATTTGAAGCTGAAGAAAAAGCCGAAGAAAAAGCAAAGAAAGAAATAGATAATGATAATACTAAGGTTGAAACTTCTGCTAAAACAACATCTTCCAGTACTACCTCAACTGATACAAAGAAGAAGGGAAAAAAGGGAAAGAAATAAAATTTTAAAATTTATTAATTAAATTATCTACAATCTAAATTTCAAATTACAAATTTTCAAGTGTCAAAATGTCAAATCAAAACTTAATTCTATTATTGGGATGAAATAATGCCTTTTTAATGGTTCAATATCACATTTTTCTTTTTAAAAAAACATTTATTATTATCATATCATATCATACTAATAAATTATATATTTTTATAATAACTTATGTTATTTTCTTTGTAGTTTCTTTATGTAAGATTTTTAAATAACCATTTAATTGAAAAACTAAAAATTAAAAATTAAAAATGTTGTGTCCTTAAACTTTCTTTATTTATTCTTACGATATGCATGTGAAAGTGAAAAATAAATATGCACGTCCCTTAATGAAGTACAATAATTACACTTAAATTAAGCCATTATGATTACTAATAATCGGCGATCCCATGATTATTTTTTGACCGTATTATTACTCGCGTGACCCTTAAATATGCAGGGGATAGATCAACTTCAAATATCAAACTTGGCCGAAAGTTAGGGGATGATCGAAATTAAACGGAAAACACTGATACAATGGGAATGAAAACACAAAATCTATCAGAAATGTCTGGGGAACAAAAACATAATTCCAATAACTTGACCAAAATTGAAAAACTCTCTCGAATGTCCTCTATCACGCTTCTTCGTTTTTAACTGAAATGCTAATTTGTCGTAGGTTAAAGATTTCACGTATACCGTATAGAGTCTATAGACCCCCAAACTTGAAGTAGACTAAATTCACTACATTCAACTATCGATTTAAAAAAAAAAAAAAATTCTTCAAATTCAAACTATACCATACATGGCATAATACTCGGATGAGTTAGCATACTCCGATACCACAACATTGTTTCTGTTGCAACCACTGATTAATTTTTAACCAGCAACAAAGGTAAGTTACAATAAACACTACTTCCTTTCATAATTCTGATAATCTTTATTCAATATCTTCTCTCCGTAATTATCTCTATGGTGTGAGAAATTTTTTAAAATTTATTACTCAATAAATCCATTCAAAAGACACGATTTTCATTATCCCACGACTAGTTGGAAGTTATCATATTGATATCATATGAAACCTCTATAATCAGATAATGGTATAGATAATTTTTTAAACCGATTATCATAATGTAGTATGAGAATTGAGAAGATCTATAAGTTCTGCACAAAATACAAAAAAGTTCCATTTTAAAACAACCACCATAATTTAAAGTGGCACGTTTAAGGACTCTAATGAATGAGAACGATCCTGAGAACAAGCTCATACTCTAAGTAGTTGAACATAAGAAACAATACATGAAGATGTCGTATTTGAAAATTTCCATCAAGGAACGGGATAACAAAGCATCATTGTTCTGTAAAGTATCGTATACTCTATAAATGAGCCAGTAAATGATGTGTAGTAGTGTAGTATTGCAATTGTGTACACATTCTTAAGTGAAGATCCAAAATATTATATACTTTACTTGGAGAAGCTTTTAATACATCACGTATTTCGAATCTTTTTGAAACAGCTAATTAGGTATTACGGAAGAATGAGTTCAACGATTTATCCATCCAATGCTCCTCAAATTAGATTCCCGATAGAAGAACTAATCATAATCATTACTATATATTGAATGTGTATCTGCAAATAGTAGAAGAGCTACAGAGATGAACATTTTTGAGAAAAAGACAATGAGATGACACCAGCATAGATTCCGGAAGATACAAATAAACGAGCCAAAGGTGGGGTCTTAACTTATACGGGGATTGGGTATCAAAGGGTATTTGATGTTACGATGGTTGAAGTCCTAGGGGTTGTTTCTTCCTTATACCAATCGCGAAAAGGGACAAATTATCTTCCTTGGAGACCATTTCAGTCATATTTCGTTTTAATTTGTGTAACAAAATTTATTAAAAATGCTGTGATACCAATTATTTTGTCTGTGCGAACTAGTTTTTAGATGTTTCAAGCTATAGCCAAGGAAAAAAAAAGCTGAAAGAGAATCACAAGATCTTGAAGCTTGTGATAAACCATATCAGCCCCAAAATGTGCAAAATTATAACCTCTAGTTTCATTTATAATAGAACTTGAAAGTTTAAGAGTTTATCAGTTTTTGTCATTGTGTGATTGGGTATACTACATAGTTGCTTCAGTCATTTAATTTATATTTTCTGTGTTATCTTCTTAAACTATCTAGGATATAAGTTTCTAATAATTTACAGTGATTTCACTTAATTTCGGATATTCATATTACTAATTATCGGAAAACTACTTAAAAGAGTGGGATGAACCCAGATAATCAATAATGATCGACATACGATGTATATAAATGTTGAAATTTAATACATGTTCCAGATGATCTTGTGAGTGTTTCCATCCCTCATTATTCGGATGGAATAGATTTAAATGTGACACAAACTGATAGAAGTCAGAAAGAGTGAAGGCAAATGAATGTTTCACGAACAAAAATATAATATCCTCCAAAATTGAAAATGTTTTAAAGCATTTAAACCAACATATAGCCTTATATACCCTTAGTTTAACTCAAATAATAACTTTAGTAAGTAATGCTTTTAAAAAAACTAAAACAATTAAAATAAACATAATTGAAAGAATACAACTGCCATAATTAACAGGTTCATTTATGGTAGAACTTGGATATTTAAGAGTATTGCGATTCGTTTCAGTCTTGATAGATCTCAGAACTTTAAGAGTTTTGCAATTGGTTTTATCCCTGATAGAACTTTGAAGTTCAAGAGTTTTGTGATTCATTTCAGTCTTTATAGAACTTTGAAGTTTAAGAGTTTTGCGATTCGTTTCAGTCTTGATAGAGCTCGGAACTTTTTCTTTAAGAGTTTTGCAATTGGTTTTATCCCTGATAGAACTTTGAAGTTTAAGAGTTTCGTGAGTGGTTTTAGTCATGATCGACTGGAGTTTAAGATTTTTACGATTAGTTTCCTTCATGATAAAACAATAGTTCTGCTATAAGTTTTGTAACTGAAATTCTCAAGTTCCGCAATATAAACTAGATTTAAACCTCCTAGATATGACAATATGCCCCAACACCTATAAATAACGCTTTTACCTCGGAAATCCATTGAAATACAGTAATCAATGCATATGTCTTTGATTCATACTCTAGATGTGTATTCTGTAAGTAGTCTCTTTGGACAAGGGAAAATATAATATAGAGCCTTTAGTTATAGGCTACCACCCTTCCAAAAGCAATAAATAATAATTATATATGCGGTTCGTTGATTTTTATAGTCCTAATTTAACTTCATTAACTATAACTGGTATTGATTACCTATTATAATTACTATGTCACTAATATATACTTAATATCATAATTGTGATAATATTTATTTTATATTTTTTTTAATGTTTTTGTTGTAAGATTTCTTCTACGTATACGAGTTAGAGTATTGAACTCATTATCATTTTTTTCAGTCATTGAAAAGCCAAAATTAAGAAAATTTCTACACCTCAATAAGGATTACAAAAAAATATATATTAGATATAATATCAAAATTATGAGATTAAATAGCTTTTAGTGATAGTATTTTTGATAATTAATATATGTTTTTAGTTTTCCAATTCGTGACAATTTAAGCTAGCCTAAAATTAGTAGACTGGCGATATAATTTGCTCATGATGATGTCTCACTCCTTTTTTGGGAGGTTTTCTACGATTTAATAGCGCTATGAATAGGTGAGAAATACAGGAAAATTTCATTTTTTTCATTTAAAGGGGTTGTTGCGACTGTAAGCTTATTCCTGTGAAACGGGAGTTACTATTGTATAAGAGATTTAGAATCATCATCTATAATTACATTATTATCAATCTCAAGGAATTTATTAACCTTATGAATTCATGAAAATTATAATTAGCGAGTACAACCTCAATATGAAAAAAAAAAAAAATTTTGAAATAAGTAGTCGATGATGATATTGAAGTTTAAAAGAAAACCCAAAATCCAGCTACAGTTTCAGCTGTAATTTTACAAGGGAAACAATATATGCTATTATTATAACGATGCGCGATTCAAAACAAATAATGAATGTAAGAGTTAAGCTCAGATTAAATCAAAATGCAATTTGAAATACTAGTTTTAAGATATTTAGCTACGATAAAGAATTCAAAAGATAGGATGCTATATTTGATTACTTGAAAGTTTCATGGGAAAAAACTATTAATATAAGCCTTATATAAGAGAATTTATTATATTTTATTGATATTATTAAAACAAATGATATTCCAATTTTAGGAGATCTAGATTCAATTTTTAAAAGATGTTATTGTTTTTGATTCAGTTAATCTTTAGTTTAAGCTAAATGAAGATAAAATTAAGGTAAAAATAACGTTGAAGCTATTCCCAGGAAGATGTTTTGATTTCGATGATCTCTAGCATAAGCTTAAATAAATTAAGCTACTAATAACCTTGGAGATATTAAATTCGGAATGGAGTTACATACTCTTCATGTTCTAAAGCTTTGGATAAAGATAATTTATTTATTCTCTTTTTGATCCTCGAATCCTTTTCGGTAGGCAGTAGTTATTTTTTTTATATACTGTTCAAACTTTTAATATCGTGAATATTTAATTACTGGGTGATAAGAATAGAATAAGAATGAGAATAATAAGTCAACCTGGTTAACTTCGGGTAATACCGCCAGTGTCCGATCAACTTCCGACATGAACTATAAAATCACTATCATTAGACTATAGTCTAATAAATATCTATTTTTATCTAGCGATTAAGCTTAGCTATATTACAGTATGTATGTACTCAAAGGGACTTACATTCTTATCGCGCTTTATCCGAAATAGCACCTCCACGCAACAAGGAGTGAAAGAATTTTTTTTGCTATTGTAGGGAAAAATAATAGTTAAGGTTTTATGAAAGTTGAAGATATTTAGCCACAGGCGGCGATTACTGAGGGAGCCACCAAAAAAATTGATCAGAGGTACTAGACTGCTAGTCTAAAGACTAGACAATGAGGTTTCTGTAATGTGTAAAGTGTACTTATCTTGCGTTGTTAATGTATTTAAGGTTCCTTTTCCGGAGCATCTAGTGCAATATCACACCCACAATGTAATACACCAACCACAACTACTTTTAAACCCACACATTTAAATGTTGTAACCGTATTGTTCAAGGTTATTTAACTTAACTTCGGTGTAGCTAGTTAAAATCTAAGATTTACATTTAGGTTTACAGTATATCGCTAATTAAAACGTTAATTTTGAGCTCAGATAATTAAACCGTTATGTCACTTTTTCTTATTTTTACGCTAAAGGTTGTGATAGAAACATTTTGAAATTTCGGAGTGATTACAAGTATGAGTGAAGCAGTACAAAATTATATCGGTAATTCAAATCAAAGCATAACGTCAAAAATCAAATTGTTTATGATGGTTAACATATAAATGGGGTAACATTTAATTTTAATCACAATGTATTACTTTTATTTGTGGTTAACGTTTTTCTATAAGTTTTATAATTTTATAGTTTTATGGTTTTATAGTTTTATAGTTTTATAGATCTAGATTTTACTGTTGGTAACATAATTAATTCCTCATCTTTTTTTTCGTATTAGTAATATTATTATAAAAAAAATTGTTACACAAAAAGAAAAATAATTAATTAATCTTTTTCTATATTATTGTAAATTTGTGAATTGCAAAATGGAAAATAACAATTGCAATTGTAGGTTAAGTTGAAAAGATTTTATAGTTAAGTGATTTATTTTTTTTCAATTTTATTTTATTCATTTTTATATTTATATTTCATTTTTTTTTTTTTTTTTTTTTCTCATTTTTATCTCGAATTCTTTATTATTAATTAAACAAAAACAAAAAAAAGAAAAGAAAAGAAAGAAAGGAAAGAAAAGGAAAGAAAAATTAACAACTAACAATAATACCAATAATAAAAGATAAAAGATAAAAGATTAAAGATAAAGATAAAAATAAGAAATATAAAGGATAAGGAAAGTAATAAGGATTTGGTTGTGACGATTAGTAGATAGGTTATAACAATTTATAATTAGTAATAACAATAAAATAACGATAACGATAAAGCAATAGCAAAATTAAAAATAAAAAGTACTAGTAAAAAATTCAAATTAAAAAGACATAAAAAAAAAAGTATTATGTTATAGGTATATTTATGATTAGTTGTATGGTATATATATCATTGTTTCTCTCTAATCCTCAGTTATTATAATTTTTTTTTTTTTTTTTTTTTTTTTTTTCATTAATAAATTTAAAGAGTAGAATTATAATAATAATCAAAAAAGTTGAAATTAACAAACAAAATGATTGATTTGATTAAATTTATAATATAATACACTTCTTCTTTTTCCTATGTTCTAACTGTTTTTTTCTTTGAACTTCTTGTTTTGGAGGAGATAGAACAGCATGAATTGCTTCATCAAATACACCTTTCACGCCAACTTGAGTGTAAGCAGAGCATTCTAAATATTTCACAGCACCAATTTCTCTTGCCAATTGTTGACCCTGTTGAAAAGAAATTGGATGCTGACCTTTTTCTCTTAAAATATCGATCATTTCTTGATCTTCACGTAGATCTAATTTTGTACCAATTAGTAATATAGCAGTTTGGGGAGCATGTTGTTTGATTTCAGGAACCCATTTTGCTTTCACGTTATCGAAAGATGAGGGAGAAACGATCGAGAAGCATATGAGGAAGACCTCAGTTTGTGGATAGGATAAAGGTCTCAGACGATCGTAATCTTCCTGGCCAGCAGTATCCCAAAGGCCAAGATTGATGGGCTGGTTGTCCACCATGACATTAGCGGAGTAATTGTCGAAGCTGCGAGAGTTAGAAAGTTAGAAGGAGGAGCCGGCAGAGCAGTATTGGAGGACATACACAGTAGGGATGTATTCGCCAGGGAAAGTGTTTGTGGTGTAACAAATAAGAAGGCAGGTTTTACCGACGGCACTGGGTTGGGAGAGTTAGCACGGCACACACAGGGGGAGCAGAGCAGATACGTACCCGTCACCGACGACGACACACTTAATGCCACGCATGCTCATTTTGTCTGTGTGGGAGAAGGGAAAAGCAGTGAGCCAGCAGACGAGCAAACTGAGCGAAATCCGAGGAGCGCGTTACCCGGCCGCCGCCGCCAGAGCCGGAATGTACGCCTCAGCGGCACGTGGTCGGCACGTGGCGAGAGCGCACGTGCTGATCCCGTCCAGATCACGCATCTGCTTCTGCTTCTGCTTCTGCTTCTGCATGCTCGTATGTGAGGCAGCCCTCAGGAATGTCGCCTCCGAACCTTAACTCTCCGCTGCGTTTCTCGCGTCTGTTGTGCTGCCCGCACCGGCTGCTCCCTATAAAGCTGCCCTGTTCCCTCCTCTTTTCTCTCCCCAAAACACTCTCTCTTTACTACTCTTAACCAATACACTCTTTTAACAATGCAATTCTCCATCTCTGCCATCCTCGCCGTCGCCGGTATTGCCTCTGCTGCCGTCACTGTCGTTGACACCGAAGTCGCTACTTCCACCGACATTGTCACAATCACCTCCTGCGCTCCAGAAGTCACCGACTGCCCAGCCCGCCACAACAGCACCATCCCATCCGCTCCATCGTACAACAGCACCTCTTCCTCAAACCACACCTCCCCATCCATCCCAGGCTTCACTGGTGCTGCCGCCATGGGCTCTTCTTCTGGTCTTGCCGTTGCTGGTGTCGTCGCCGCTGTTGGTGTTGCCCTCCTCGGTTTCTAGATCATTTAATATCATTTAGTCTCGTGGATTCTAACAACTTGGATTCCTATTTTTTAATTTTACAACTTCATATATCCGTTACATTTACATTTCTATTTTCATCTTTTTTGAATTTTAACTCATCATCAATCATATACAATTTAATCCATATAAATATTGTTGATTATGACAGGAGGTTCCTTTTCAAAGATTATAAACGTTACATTATAAAAAACACTTCAATTTATATTGTTACATAAATCAACTTTTTAATTGTTATATTTTAATATATAATAAAAAAACCCAAAACGTTTTTTTCTTCTTTTCTTTTGTTCATCTTATCTATATTTTATTGTCTTGCAATTCCAACTGTATACTTTACTTTTTCATTGTTATTGTCATTAAATTATTTAATTATAGATTAGAATTATTACTTTCATTTTTGTTACTTTTTAATGCTATATTATATATCCTTAATTCATATATTGATGATTATAATTATATTCTCTATCTTTTTCGGTGTTCTTTTAAACTTGTATTCAAAATATAATGAGAGAGAATGTTTAATAAACGTTAACCTTAAAGTGGCCAGTTTCTGTTCTGTTACCGCCTATCTATATATAGGATCTAAGATTAGAATATTTATTAATCATAGTAATACTATTATCTATATGAGCTATATGAACATAACATATATATGAGTAATAAACACGATGAGAACGGATTTGTTATAAACTCGTATATGCGTAATATTTCGTATGCAATGCATTGATCTCTTGTATGCATACCTCTATTACGGTATTACCTCATCAAGTAATAGCCACACTAAATAGAGATACAATCATCTCACATTAATATTCGGCACTAGAAGAAAAAGATATTCAGTCCTTAATGAGTACAGATGAGCCTAATGTGGTATAGCGCGATGAAGATAGATATTCATTTTAAATACTTTTAGCTTAATCGCTAGCTAACTAATTACTAATTACCAATTATAGTTCATATATTAGATGATGTTTACATTCTTATTTTTATTTTTGAACGTCTTTTATAAATTAAACATCTCTATATTGTAATCTTGAGGGGTAAACATAAATATAAATTACAAATGTGTGTGTATGGAAAAAATTAATAAGTGAAAGGAACTCAAAATAAATTAATCTCATTCAAAGCTTTTAGGCTTTAGGCACAAGAAGAGAAAAAAAAAAAAAATAATAATAACAATAATAATAAATATATGTTATACATCGAGAACTCTATTTAATAATAGTTAACATTCGAAATTCAATACTGGCTTTTAATTGAATTTAGATTAAGCTAAAAGATCATCGAAAACAAAAATACAACATTTTCCTGAAATGGGAATATCTTCAAACGTTCCTAGTAACTTAATTGAATTTAGCTTACAATAAAGATTAATTACATCAAAAAACATAACATCTCCTAAACAATGAAATAGCCTAAAATTGATGTATCATTTGTTTCAATATAATTATTGATTTATACATGTATTGGCTCCACCATTTCTGGTAGTTAATTCTTTTATATATATATATTAAAGGTTTTTCAACGTCACTTTTTTTAAATGGTAATATCATCGGATATCTGTTGTATTATATAAGGTTATAAGTACGTATATTGTCACCAGAGTCACCATCATACGACCAACACATGTGGGAATGGTGATGTGACATATCCTATCGGAGCATCGGCAGTGGAACCAATATGATGTGTTGTATGAATATAATTAATATACCGTTGAAGTCAAAAGAAAATCTTTAAAGGGGTTTCATAATTTCTGATACCAACACATCCGTACACCCACATTTTAAAAAGTACTTTGATCAGTAATAGATCTCCTAACATTTGATTAACAACAGATTGGTAGTAATTTGGTAATCTGATATTTTAATTGATCGTATAAACTAAAAATCCAAAAATAACTCACCAATAAGAAGCTGTAAAATTTTAAATTTTAGAGTAGTCTTGTTTGTAGAAAAGATAGCGGAACACAACTTCAACACGTTTTGGATATTCATAGAGTTAAAAATCAAGAATAATCACCTGAATTGTAGAATAAAGCCTTAAATGACCCCAATTAAGATATAAATTATTCCACTCATGAATATAAACCCCATAATAATGACGATCTAAAGTCTAGTTTTAAAATGCAGGTACTTTTTATGCCCAAAATATGGTTAATAGTAGTGGTTATGCCATTATCCTTAAAATTATATTATGAAAAACTTTATAAATATCCAATATCCAATATCGTTAATTATAAAATAAAGAGATCTCAACTTAAAAGTCGATCATTAATCCCCTATAAACAGTCATAATTGTGATTACTTCTCATTTCTTAAAAGAATATTAACATTTACCTCCGCATTATCCTCATTATACTTTTATAAATAAAGATAATGTCAGAAAAACCTATTAATAGTGATAACGATAGAGATAGTCTTGACGACAAAGACCCTTTAGCTACCACCCCTTCGTTAACAAACCCTGGACTTAATAACGACAATAATGCCAATGATATAGAAAGTGCAAATAGTGATGTATTGCAATATCGCAATTCGTCGAATGGAAATCTTGGGTCTCTTAAACGAACTGAAACTACAGCATCAAAAGCTATGAGTGCTATAAGAAGGGCAAGTTCAGTTGTTGTCGATGGTGTAGTACACATATTTGATGCCTCACTAATGGAAGATCATCGAAAGGTTTTTGTTAAATTCTTCCCTGTTGTTATATTGATGTCTTCTTTGGTTTTAGGGTCACTGTCAGTATTTTGGGGAAGTAATTATAAAAGAAATGAAAGATATCATAAAATAAATATATGGGTTATTGATTGGGATCAAGGATATAATGGTTCTGATCCAATTGTTGGTCCTAGTTTAACTGCGACCACAAACTTTTTCACCGGAGATAGCATTGTTAACTTTGATATTAAAAATATTAATTATACTGAAGATGGTTTACAAAGGATTCGTCATGATATAATTGAAGAAAAAGCATGGGGTGCAATTGTTATAAATCGTAATGCTACTGAGTCTATTCTAGCTGCTAGGGAAACATTTAATTCCTCTTTTACTTCAGATTATTTGATACAATATATTTATGCCCAAGCACGATTAGAAACGACCCATGCTATTATCTTATCTCAAATTAATGCTTTAAGTACAGTATTTGTCAAATCATTCACTAACGCTTTTATTTCAAATATAGCACAGAATTCCACAGATTCAGAACAGGCAAGATTTCTAAGAGAAGTGCCACAACTAATATCAAACCCCGTTAGTGTAACTGTTGTCAATGTTCTTCCTTTTATAGGCGATGTGTCACAGGTTATTGTTTTAACTGGTCTTGTTTTCATAATTGTTATTTCATTCTTTCAATTCTTATTTTTTCATCAGATTCATTTGATAATGCTAGGAAAAGTCCCATTTTTTGAATATGTTCTTTATAGAATCTTTATTAATATTGTTTCATATTTCTTCTTATCACTTGCATTTTCAATAGTTTCTTTGGCTTTTCAGGTTGACTTCAATCATAAATACGGAAGAGGTGGATTCGTGGTATTCTGGATGATGAATTGGTTAACTATGTGTGCTCTTGGTGGTGCTACTGAAAATTGGTCACTATTAATATTTCCACTATTCCCACCATTAATAGGTTTTGGTATCATTACTTGGGTAATGTTGAACTCATCTGTTGTCTTCGCACCATTTGAGTTAATGCCTGGTGTTTATAAATATGGTTATATGATGCCTTTATATCAAGCTTCTCATACAAATAGAACCATTTTGTTTGGCGCAAAAAGTATCATTGGTAGAAGTGTAGGAATTCTATTTGCTTGGATTGTGGTAAATACTATTCTACTAGTATTTAATTTAAAATATGCTATGTATCAGAAAAGTAAAACTGCTAAAATGAACGAGGAAGAAGCCATGAAAACCATATAACTAATGTTTATCTATATCTTATACATATAATTTATATACGAGAAAATTAATAGTGATATCTAATTATTCTTATAATCGAAATAAGTATTTAACTGACGGTTTCAAATATCTGAACTTTCGAAGTCAAGGAATGATGTTATATACATTATCTCTTACAGTATAACTATCGATCCTTTGAGATTTCAGGCAAAGTTCTTCTTGATTATATAAATACTTTTTTTTTGTTCTTCTAGTTTTAGTTTTATAATTACTATACTTAGTAGTTATCTATGATATCGTTTTAAGATCACCAATCAGTCATTAATTGTTCTATAATATAGTATATTAGCACATATATATTTTTCACTCATATAATATAGCTTTTACTTTACATTTAAAAAAAATAATAGTGTTAACGTTCATAAAATTGACAGAATTAATAAAGAAAGGAGCGAAAACCAAACGATAAGAAGATGATCCCAGAAGTGGAATTTCCTTTATACCCATGAGAAGATAAGCAGTCCTTTTTTGGCCTTAATTATTCATAGAGTCTCTTGCCTCAGCGACAGTTGATAACCCTCCTCCAAATCATATACATCATGATATCAATTGCAATCACCAATCTAGCATGTCTATATGTTATGAATTCCACTCTTTTGGGTGATCCCCCATATCCGGAGGTTTCCACTCATATATTCCGGATTTACGGTTTCTATGGTCCATTTTTTGGAAAATTTAGGTAAGTGTGTGAAAGTCATTGCCTCCTTTAGGATACTCAAGCACAAAATGTCCATTACCGCATACAGCAATAGACAAAATGTTCATTATCTCATACAATAGTGGACATTTTCTTCCATAAAGTTTATCCGATCACCTCAGAATCCAGATGATAAGGTCAAAGTAAATGAAGGAATTAAGAATAATAATACAAAGTATTGGTCTAAAATCTGGTAATTCACAAATTATACAAGACCCATCCCATGAACTAGAAACTAAATATTTATCATTAATATCTAAACATGAAATCTGATCTAAACGAAATTTAGTATCAATGTCTTTTATTAATTTCGATCTTTTCAATAGTGAAGATTTTTTTATAATTTTTTTTTCCTTCTTTACTTAATAATTTTGAATATCTCAAAGTTTCATTATCCCAAATATGTATTGTACCTTTTTTTGAACGAGTTATAATCCATTTTTTTAAAAAATGAATTAGTACATAATATATATCTTTTACATTTATTAATTTTAAAAGATAATTCATACCATGAATCAATTTCTGAATAATCATTATAATATTTCCAAGATTTTTTTAGAAACTCTATTACAATTGAGTAAAGTTATTGGTGATAAATTCAAGAAGATTATTTCTAATAATTCATTGGGAAAATAAATAACCAAATCGATTTTAGTTTCATGATTGTATGTAAGGACCCTTCCATTGTAAGTTAGATGTTTACATACTATAGAAGATTATTAAAATATTTACATGTACTTTCGCAGCTCATCAACTCTTCACAACCATGCGGGCATTGACTCTAAAATGTTAATGGGAAATTAAGCATTGTAACAAAATTTGTTACTTGTAAACAAGCCTCTGAAAAAGACATTTGAGGAAACTGTTATAAGAGGGTGACTATCTATCTCATGAAGAGTTTTGTGGGGTACACGAAATCATTTACTACGAACCTTTTCATTGACTAATACAAGGCCCTTACCATGTTCTTAGTGCGATACAGCCTATAAATAGTAGCGATAATGATGATAAAAAAAAACAGAGCAGAGTGACCTCAAAAGATCAACTCGTTATTAAAATTCATCGATTTTTAGAATTAGGGGGAAATGAAGAAGATAATACTGAAACTCTTGGAAACAGACCTGACATTACCATTCAAGAAGGCAAGAATATGGAAATAGTAAATATTCTACAAAGTTCAAAAATGGGTTTCAATCAACAAGAAAATGAAACACAAAGAGATTCGGAATAGTGAAGGCTGAAGAAATAATATCATCTGATTTGGAAGAATCAGAAAATACTGAATATGTTCAATTGTCACTTCAGATAAATATTCTAACAAGGAACCAGAAGGAAAGAAAAGAAAAGAAAAGTGGATGACACTGAAAATCATAAAAATTTACAGGCTCCTTCAATAATGAAATTGATTTAAAGACCATATATGGTACTGAACTCAAAGCTTAAATACAAGTAGCTTCAAAACAAGTAGCTTCAAAACAAGTAGCTTCAAAACAAGTCCATGGATTACCAAGAACTAATTCTAAACAATCTTATTAAGCTTATGAGAATATACCTAATAAATGGATATAATATAAGGCTTACATGTGTGTACTAAATGGCCAGCCAAATAGCTGACAATTATACCATATATTTCACTTTTTAAATGTGGTCATCGCAATAATAACGATAGATTAGATAGCTGTAAATATTTATTATAAGATCTTAATATTCTATTTAAACATTTTATATATAAATTAAAAGTAGTTACATACAAATAGTAAATCCAATATGCACAAAAATCAAGCTGAATTTAGTTTAAATCAAAAATAGTATTAAATGAAACATTTATAGATTGATAACGACCACATTAAAATGCGTAATGGCTAAAAAGTTTCAGAAGTATAGACAAGATGATAATCCTTCTTTATCCATAATTTTAAAGTTAGTAAAGATTTATTTTTAAATTTTTCTTCTTTCCCTTTCTTTTTTCAATAAAATGTGTATGAATTATTAATTGTCATTCATTAGAGTTTATATATTATTTGGGGGTTCAACAAAGACGATAATGATAATGAAAAAAAATAGAATAAAATAAACCTTGAGCAAGAATAATATTTTTTCTTTATCAAGCAATTTATAAGATTGCATAAACAGTTCCAATAGTACCAAGTATTACACTGATAACAATTAAAACATAACAAAAAATAGTTTCAATTTTTGAAATTTGACCATGATAAATTTTAAGATAAAATGAAAGTGGTAAAATCATACAAATTAGGAAACAAATAGATGATCCTAATAAAGCAATAATTTTTTCAAAATCTGGGAAAAGAATTGCTAAAAATATAAATAGAAAATTAACAAATAATTTTATAAAAATATCTAAAAAAGTTTTAAAATAATTTTTTGTTAATTTAAATTGTTTCTTTTTATTTTGTGAAGTTAAAAGACTTGTTTCATTAATTGAATCTTCCTCAATAACATTATTATTTTTATCATCAATTGCTTTTTTATTTAAACCAAATAAAATTTCCAAAGTTGAAATAATTGGTCTTGCATTTAAAGGAGTTTTTGCAACTGGTATAATTGCAATTAAAGCAGAAATTAAACCATAAATAAAATTTGGATAACCTTTTGTTATTAAAATTGATTTTGTGACTTCATCTTTAACGGTATTTCCAAACATCAAAAAACCCAATACTGCCATTGATGCATCAGTGAAAAATGTAACTGAATAAGTTACTTTTAATGATTCATAATATTTATTTGGATGTCTCATATCTCTATAGATATTTGGAAATATAGCATGACCTCCCCATGGAGCCATTAATAAGCCTATAGCAATTGGGATATTTCCCCAAGATTGTGGGAAGAACCAAGTTTCTTTGATATCAATTAAGGAACCTGGTTGGTCTACTTTGGTTAAACCACAAAATCCTACCAATAAAATTAATGTTAAAACACTACTAATTCCAAAAAGACTGAAAAAAGACAAAATGTTTAAGGATAAAAATGATGGAGGAGTTAAAATGAAGAAAGCAATGATTTTAAAAGTAGTGGTAGATATTGAAGGAAACAAAGCATTTAATGAATCTGCAAATAGAATAATTAGTGAGACACCGGCACCTAATAAATCAATTGAGAATAAAATTGATATGATAATCCTTGCCTTAGGGCCAAAAGCAGCATATCCAATATCAGCATATGTAACTAAAGTGTTATCAGTATCAAGGCATTTTGCCAACAAGCCCGCTGTATAATAAGTACCACAGGCGCATAATGCCAATAGAGGAAGACCAAACCATCCAGCGTACTTTAAACCCAAAGGCAGAGCCAATAAGCCAATGCCCACCAAGACATTAACCGAATTGAAAATGGTTTGGGGAACTGTCGACTGACCCGCCAATACTGTCACGACAGTACCATCAGGTTGTTCAACTATCTTCACAGGAATTGCAATCTCTTCATTTGATTCATTTGTGATGTAACGAGTAATACTATTCTGAGTTACCGAATTTCGGAAATCATAAAGAGAATTTTCATCTATAACATTGGAATCTAAAAAAGATTCATCATCGGGGAGTCTTTGACTTCGGATACTTGGACGATGTTGAAGTACCGTGGATAAATGTCTACCGTAAGAGGAAGGTACTAAATTATTAGGATCAATAATTTCATCTTCATCGTCGAAAAATGAGCGACTTTTTGTAATGATATTTGACAGGGGAGCATCTATATTTCTAAAAGATTGAGCTCTTTGATAAGAAGATGCGAAATGGTCAATTGAATTAGGACCACGAAAAGATCCAAATACATTTGATAACCGACGAGAAGTGGATTCCCTTAATTCATCATTTCCACGTCCTGGAATAGGGCGATTATCCGATGGAGAGGACATTCTAATCTGAATGGAGAAGAAGAAGAAAAAGATACAAAGAAAAAAACAAAATTATGTACTCGCATGCTTATTTTTTCCTGGGATTTCGCATTATGAAAACTTATTTAAACATACAAAACTAATGCTGAAATACATGAATATTTACGTAAAAAGTCCCTTGAAAATTCATATAAAATCATATATAGTTACTTAAAACCATAAAAAAGGTTATGAAATAGAAAACCCCACGGAAATACCGAGTAAAACATGGATATTCTTGTAAACATCCATTGTCGCCTATTTTATTTTTGAAGCCATACATACAGTAAACACTAGGGACCAACTAAAAACACCTAACATCCAAACCAAACAACTTAAATTACTACCGACGAAAAATGACATCTGTCAGTATAGGCAACGAACTGAAGGTATGGATGTCATTTATACTCCGCTTTTTTGAAAATACTAACTGATTCAATAGGACGGGTTTAAAATCACCGACAAATGGGTATGCTCATTCTTTTGTACTGCAACACACAAACACAACCGGTTATTGAAACAAAGGCTACTAACAGAACTGAAACATATATAGGTCGCAAATGGAGCTAAATGGCACGAAGAAATTCAAGCCTTTTTCCGTGAAAGAGCTTCCATCGAGGCAGAATATTCCCAGAAACTGAAAAACTTATGCTCGGAATATTTCAAGAAAAAATCCAAAGTATCACCATCCTTATCGGTTGGAGACACGCCACAAATAACCCCTGGTTCTTTGGAAAATGCCAGTCTTGTCACTTGGAATGAAATATTAACACAGACCGAACTTGTGGCACAAGAAAAACTAAAGTTTTCTCAAGAATTAACACTTAAAGTTTCCGATCAAATCCGTAATAGTGGTACCAAGTATGATGATATTAGAAAGCGATTTGAGGTCGTTAATGATAATATCACCAAGGAAAGAGATAATTATTATGATGAATTAAAGAAATCGAAAACTCACTATCATGATACTTGTCAATCAGTGGAAAACAACCGTGTTAAAATATCGAAAGCATTTGATACCAAAAGGGAAAAGCTCGAAAAAAAGATGGAGGAAAAGGAAACAGTGATGAACCTTGCTAAAAACGAATATTTAATAAAAATAAATGTAGCCAATCGATTAAAGGACAAATATTATGTCCAGGATATACCTGAATTATTGGATAATCTACAGGATACAAATGAATCAAGAGTACGAATTTTAAACTCTTGTTGGTTGAAATCGATCACATTAGAAACTGAATCTCAGAACAGAATCAAAGAAAAATTGGATAAGATATCATCCACAATTAATAAAAATGATCCAAAATTAGATTCAACAATGTTTGTTAAACATAATGTTTCTCAATTTACCTCACCTACCGATTTTTATTATGAACCAAGTCCAATATGGCATGATGATGAAAATTATGTTACAAATAATCAAGAAATTTTAAAAGATTTTAAAAAAAAATTAATTAAATCAAAAGATGATTTAAACAAATATGAAGATATTGTTGAAAAAGAAAAAGAAGAATTGAAAAAGTTATATGATTTAAAAATGGATGTTAAAACAAATGGGAAAGACATTTCAAAATATGATGATTTGATTAAAAAAAGTTTAATGCTATTAGAAAAATTTACATCTGATGATGGGAAGAGAACAATTGCAGAAGTTGAAGTTGAAAGTATTGAAGTAGCAGCTGGTGAAACAGATCTTAATTCGATTAATATTGCAAATGAAAAGAAGAAAAAACATGGCTTATTTGGATTTGGAAGTAGTAGAAAAACAGTAACTATTGATGATTCTAAATCACAAGTTACTTTAACTAAAAATCCTTCTACAACATCTTCTACAAAATCATCTAAAAATAGAAGTTCAAGACTATTTGGCTCTGTTTTGGGTTCAATGCATGGTAAACGAGAATCAACTTCAAATACTACAGTTACCATCCAATCATGTACTGCCTTATATCCATATCAACCACAATCAAAAGATGAGGTATCATTAAATCAAAATGACGCAGTGGAATTGTTGGAACCTGATGATGGATCAGGTTGGGCGAAAGTACGTTCAAATGATGGCACTGAAGGTCTTGTACCAGCTTCATATTTATCCGAACCATCAATGAAAACAATTCCTGTGAAAACAAGAGCGAGAAATGATTCAATCATATCAATTGCAACAACACATTCCCGTAATAGTACTGAAAAACGTAAAGGACCAGCAGTTGCTCCTAAAAGAGGAGCTAAAAAGATCAATTATGCTATTGCTTTATATGATTATACTGCCCAAGGTTCCGATGAGTTATCTGTTAAGGCCGGTGATAAAATTGTTATCAGTGAAAAGGATGATGGCTCTGGTTGGACAGTTGGAGAATTGAATGGGGAAAAGGGCGTTTTTCCAACAAGCTATGTTAAAATTGAATGATAATAGTTAATTAAATACTTTTATAATTATAATGCAAAAACTTGATCTTTTATACATGTATATCGATATTTGATCATGTGATATATCGAACGTTTTATTATTGCAATTGTTTTCACACCACCTTCGCCAACGAAATTCATCTCATTATAACTTTATAAATAAAAACGTAAATAAGTTATCAAGCTAATATTTAAATGGGAGCTTTAATGTTAAAACTCTCTACGAAAAGTATTCAAATTGGCAAAACAATTTCACACACACCTTCAATTCCAATAATTCAAAGACAATATCAAACTTTACCAACTCATTATAATTCTTCATCTTCAATAATATCGAAAAATATGCATTTTCATTTAAATCGTTTAAATATAGCTGCTGCTTCAGGCCTAATTCTTGCCGCTGGTCTCATAAAATCTGGCACTATTAGAATTCCAAACTTAAGTACTATTAGAGGTTTTTCATCTTCAAACACGATATTTCATTCAACGAATGAACAACAACCACAACAATTGAAAGAAGATAATGAACAACATTGGTTTGTTTTCTTACCAAGTGAAGGTGTTGAGTATCTTTTGCAAGAAAATCAACAGAGCTTTAACATAAATAATGTAAATGGAATTACACGTTATGATACTTGTCAATTTGCAAGTAATGATCCAATGGAAGATGAAATTGACTTTAAAATATATTCAAAAAATGATAGATTATCATGGGGTATCTTTGATGGTCATGGGGGTGAAACTACAAGTGCTGTATTAAAAGATAAACTACTTGATAGAGTAAATAATGATTTAACTGAAAATAAAAATGAAAATGAAGATTATATTATAAAAAATGCATTTGAATCACTTGATAATGAAATCGTTTTTGAAAACTTAAAAAATGAAGTTTTAAATAAAGATAATAAAAAACAATCAATTAAAAAAACACATTTATTAAATGCTGCTTTATCAGGATCTTGTGGTTTAGTAACAATTTATAATCCAATAAAAAATGAATTAAAGGTTGCAGTAACAGGAGATTCAAGAGCAATTTTAGGTTCTAAAACTAATAATAAAGAATGGACAGTTAGATCATTGTCTATTGATCAAACGACCGATAATAAAGATGAAATAGCTAGAATTAAAAGCGAACATAAAGGCGAAACAAATGTGATTTCAAGAGGTAGGGTACTTGGTTCATTAATACCAACAAGAGCTTTTGGTGATTCACATACGAAATGGTCAGATGAATTAACAAAGAAATATTTACACCTATCAAATAATTCATTTCCAAGATTAAAATCTCCTCCATATATTACTGCAAAACCTGAAATCACAACAACAATAATTAATCCCAGAAATAACGATTTTATTGTAATGGCAAGTGATGGATTATTTGAGTTATTATCAAATAAAGATATAATATCTTTAGTCGCTCAATGGATGAAAGAAAACAATTTAGAAGAATTAAATACCGGTTCTTCCTCATTCCCAGCTGTTGTTGATTTAACACCTGGTTTAGATAATCCCCACATTGAGAAAATAACTGATTTAAAGTCATTTACCGTTAAGGACAAAAATGTTGCAACACATCTTATCAGAAATGCTCTTGGTGGGAGTGATAGAAGGATTTTAGATGAATTTGTAAGCTATCCACCAAGGGTATCACGTCGTTTTAGAGATGACATTTCGATAGTTGTGATATTTTTTGGTGAAAATCATAATAATTACGACAATGAACCACCAAAAATTATAGAGAATTCCATTGGAATGGGAATAAAAGATGAAAATATCAGATTGAAATATAAAAGAGATTTTAGTGAAGCATTCAAAAAACAACACAATATTGAATAGATTAATGATATATTTTAATTTTTTCTTCAAATAATGATTTATCTGATTTCTGTTTCTGTGTAATTATTCTGTAAGTATTAATTATTAAAGATAAAATTTTATATTTTTTTTTTTTTCATTTCCCAATAATCACAACGACTCTTGCTATTCTATAAGATGCACTCTACTACATGTACACAAGATTAGTATACTGAATATGTATGACTTATAATTACATTTACTTATAGGCCTATATTTAAGAACTAGTGTAGGAAACTGGAGTTTGGAGTTATATATATATATAGTTCCAAGTTAAAACGATCCCATATCAAACGGTGAATTGCTTAGTACCGATACACCTTCAAAACTATTATATTTATCTGGCATAGATTCAACATGTTTTTGTGGATCGACTGACTACCTTGTAGGAATGATCAACAATGTCGTAGAAATATCCATTCGAAAGAGTAGAGGGCTAATTCAAAAGATAAGTTGAACGTTGAATAAAAAGTTTTACAAGTTCTTGACAATATTGAGAATCGATGAATTTGAGACGCCTGACAATTATTTTGAATACTGACAATTTCTAACCAAAGTTCAAGCGGAAGTGAAGTAGATTTATTAATTTCTTTTTCAACAGCAAGTTGTAAGTCTCTTTTTCATTTTTGTTTCCACCATGGGTAGAGCTTGGAAGCGTAAAAGTTTTGCGATCAGTTTCATTCATGATAAAACAATAGTTTTCCTATAAGATTTGTAACTGGAATGCTTGAGTTCCGCAATATAAACTAAATTTAAACCATCTTGATATGACAACATTCCCTGGGCCTATAATTAATACTTTTACCTCAGGAATTCAGTCAAATGGTAACCTATGGTATGTCTTCGATTCATGGAGTTGTAAGTGGGAAACTACATGGTAGTAATAATAGTACACTTTCAAAAAATACGCGTAAAACTTACATAATTAAATTCGTTTTCGTTTCGTATAGACTTTGAAAAGGGCAAAGATAACATTCAATTATGGTTCAAACACTGATTAATATAAATTCATAAATACAATATTTACATTACAGATGAGACTGGTTGTCTATGCTGGGGGTATTGGAAAGTCCAGGTAGGAACGGCTCAAGTGGAATATCCCTCAATTGCTCCCTCCTTGAAAGGAAACTTGTCATAGGTTTGCTCCCTCTATAGTTATTCTTAGCCAAAAAACAACGTCCAGATCCAGATTTCATGGTCTAAAGATATCAGAGAGAAGGAGAGGAGTTAATGGTTCGTTGTTGTGTTTAAATAGTAGATATATAATTCTATATAAAAATACTTCTTATTCTCGATGGGCATTCCTCTAATGTAAATATTGAATTCACAGATAGTTGTAAGAAATGTATGATACACTTGTTGGATCTCCTAGCACATAAATCGGAGATATCACAAGTTCTTGATATTTCTTACTTTTTTCTGTTGAAAAAATTACAGCCGACCAAGCGATAAAGTTATGCCTTTTTTGTAAATTCTCCACAACAGTCAAAGTTATTCTTATCATATGAAATTCTGGGCCTGTGAGTTTCATAGTATGGGTTGAAATTTTGAAAGTAAGCCCTGCTTCACTGTATAGAGTGATTGAGGATATTAATCGTAGAAGAAAAGGTTCTACCCCATGTTCCTACATAAAACTTCTGGAAGAGGCGATTGATGGGGTTCATGAGGGCCTCATATAAAATCAGGAGGGAATATCTATGCATAGAGCTAAAATCACGATGTTTTGATTTTGTGGAGAGGAGATAGGGGTAGAGTGGGATTTGGATGGCCAGAAGTTCAGAACCCAATTGAGTGAGTGCATTTGGAATTATAAGGGTGCCAACACTAGGTATTCAGCTTACGATTCAATTCATTTATACTGATATACTCACTATGATTTAGAGAACATTATGCACTATTTTAAGAACAGTTTAAGGCTTTTATAGAATATAGATTATAATATTCTGACTTCTTGCTATCCTACAATGGAATCGAATAATTCCAAACAACAAACTTCATGGAGAGATTTCTCAAGAAACTGAGAACTAAGGATAGTTTCAGCTTATACATTTACTTTATTATAATTCATATCAATATAGCAAAAATCATTATTTATAGTTTATAGAATATATATGATATTAAATGTTAAATATGTAGCTAAAAGAACCAGTGCTTTTTTTTTTTCTTCTTTGTATCTTTAACTGAAGATTGTAATTGGTTTGTTTGAATTCCCATCTTCATCATTTTATTTATATTCATATCTTGTCCTGCTAAACCTAATCCAACTCCATTTAATCCTCTTCCGATTGATCGCATTTCTTTATCTTTTTCTCCGTTGACTTTTTCTGTTTCTATTGGTTTAACTTTGGGTTCAAAAGTAGGAATATTAGATGACGTGGTAACTTTTACCATTGCAGGCTCAACTTTAACAGACTCAATTACAATTGGTTTTTCCACAGCTCTTTGTCCAAGTTTTGAAGATGATGGTTTAGGATCTATAGGTGTCGGTTTAGTTTCAAAAGGCCGAATTAAGTCATTAGTAAGCTCAATCGGTTCTATATTTGCAATTTGATTTGATTTTGATTTTGATTTTGATTCCGTAACTGGTTTAGCTGAAAGAATTGGTATTTTGAAGAAATTACCCTTAGTTAACTTTGGTTGAATTAATTTTTTTGATCTCACTGTCTCTTCAGGTCGATCTTTAATAACAGTGTCAGATATTGCCACCGATATATCATTTTTTATTTTTGTTGTATCATGATCAGTGATAAATTCTGTTTCTTTTTTTTTATTCACATTTCCCTTTTCCTTTTCAACAAGTTTTGAAATATCATCTTTCTGATCAGTGTTAATTTCTTTCTCATCATATTTCTTGTCAACAATACCTTTCCCACTTATAATATCCTTCTCTCTGATACTATCTTTTTCCTTGATATCATCTTTTTTAACAATACTATCGTTCTCCTTGATATTATTTATGTTATTAATAACATTACCTTTTTCATTCCCATTATTATCTTTCTTATCACCACTAACTATCAAACTAACCACGATAATAATCACCAATAAAACCATAATAATAAATTCAAAACTATCTTTTATTCCACCATTATTATTAATTAATTGTTTTTCATCATGTTTTGAACTTGTTATAAATTCAATTATTTTAAATAAAATATTTTTAATTATGATTATTATTAACATTGTCAAAGCACCACCAGCATATGAAATAAAATTAAATTGAAAATCATTATCATTATCATTATTGCTTAGTATTGGTGTTAATTTAGTTGAATCGATTTTAAAAATATCATCAGAAGGTCTAATAGAACTTGTATTTGTATTTGTACTTGTATTCGATCCTATTTTCTTCATTGAAACAGAATCTAATCTTAATTCATTATTATTAATGCTTCTCCTTTTAATGCTATCTGTTTGAAGTTTAACATTTCGAAATTTTTTAACTGGAGTTGGCGCCGGAATTGGAATTGGAAGTGGAATTGTAGCTGGAGTTGGAATTGGTATAGTTTGTATATTACTATCATTTAATATAGGATCATTATTAAGTGTTTGCAATGATATATTACAAGTTTCAATTGTATTTTTAATTTCTTCCTCAATTGTTTGAGATATTGAATCAGATAGTATCGGAACTTTAATAATTTCTTTTGGTACAATGGGATCTGGTTCTTGTAGAGTTTGAATTATTGAATCATATACGATCGGAAGTTTTTCATCAACATTATTAGTTTGAATTACCGAATCATATACTATTGGAAGATTTTCAATAATGTTGTTGGTTTGAATTGATTTTTCTTTTGTTAGAATAACTGGAGTTTCAATTGGAGATGTGATTGGATTTAAGTTTACGTTTAAATTTAAACTATGATTATCATTTTTTCTTAATATTTCCGATGTTCTTGTAGTAACAGGTGAAGGAGTTTCATGTTCATTTATATCATCTTGTAATTGTAAATTCTGAAGTTCCAATTGTTCTTCATAAGGTATTGGAATTTTTGGTGGTAATGGTGGAGCATTATTAAAAATACTTGAATCACTAGCAGAATCGGATTCAACATAACTATTATCATCATCATTATTATCAATAGTATTAATATTAATTGATTTTTCATTATCTTTCTTTAATTCATTTTCAATTGTAATTGGGAAATTAAAGCTTTGAAGATTTTGTTGTAAAATTGAATCATTGTTATCATTAAACTCATTGAACTCATTAATATTTTCCATGTCTTGAATTTGCTGAAAGTTTGATTTTGTATCTTTATCTAAGTTTAAATCCGATTCATAATCATAATTGTTTGTATTTGAATTTATTGGGATCATGTTAATTATATTTGAACCTTGTACTTGCATGTTTTTATCTTCATGTTCATGGCCATTATCATGCTCAACTCCATGTTCATTTTCCTTTTCTTTCTCATGTTCATATTCATATTCATTTTCATCTTCGTCTTCATCTTCTAATTTAAACTTTTTCTTTTTATTTCTTGTTGTTACATTAATATTTGATAATTTATTACCGGAATTAATCTTTTTCTTTAAAATATTTTGTCCAGAATGTAAATTTTTTGATTCTTTTTCATCATATAATAATTGATTATTATTCAATGGTGATTGTAACACGTAATTTTGATCATGTTCATGATCATGTTCGATTGCAGCAGAACTTTTCGCTCTATTATGATTTATCAAACCTTCTTGAGATAAATCACTGTAATTGTAATTATGATAATCACCAGCATAAGTTTTTCTTTTAGCTAACTTACTTTGTTTTTCTGAAGTTGAAGGTTTGTGAAGGGATGAACGTCTTGAAGGTTCACTAATATCAGGAGATCCAATGAAATGGCGCAAGAAGTCCTTATTATATTGATCATTCAGAGAATTTATCTGATGGTGACGACGATCAGGTTTACTTAAAGAAGGAATTCTTGAAGGAAGTTTTTTTGGTTGGAATTTGACAGGAATTGAAGAACCATGTTGTCTCCTTTTAGAAGGTTTATCGTGTGTTAATATAACAGCTCCTCTTTCGCCAGAATCGACCAGCTGATCATCACTGCCAATTTGCAAAGAATACGATTTGTCGATACTTTTATTTTTACGGTGAGTTCCCATAATAAAAAAAGGAGATTTAATAAAAAACACACAGTAATAAAGAATATATTTATATTAAGGTACGGTGGCAGCCATCTCACGTGATCTCAATTTATATAATCGTATTTCAACCTCCAAATTTCATTTTCTCTTTCATATATTTATTTTTACTTTTAGATTATTGTTATTGGGGTTTTCATTGAAATGGATCGTCGCAGCAGAGTAGCAAGTTTTGTCAAGCAAACAGTCTCTCAGGTATCTCAGTATTATCCATCAAATGAAAATGGAGCATCTTCCCGGACATTATCATTCTCTTCGATAACAACTTCCTCAACCTCAACCACTTCATCATCCTTACCGGCATCCGAAAATACTGAACTACTGCTATATCCCGCATTTTCCCATTATGCTCCAAATGAAAATAATTGGAAAACTCATATTTATGGTTGGTTATTTATACCAGGAACGATGAACAGAAAAAATCGATTAATTTACACAATAATGAAACAATTAGTTGGTATAAATCAACAAAATTCTTATCTTGAACCGACTTTAAAAGAACGTTTTTCACCTTTTATTGCTAAATATTTACCAAATGTTGATCTTATTTTAATGACTGATAATAATGAGGATAGTTTTAACTTATCTTCACAAGACGGGTTTTTTCATCATACTATAACAACAACAAAGAAACCTAACATTTTATGTATAAAGACAAGGGATGAATTAGTTATAAGTCCATCAACTCAAGTTTATAATATGAATAATGCTGGTATTGGAATAATATCAGATATTGATGATACAATAAAAGATTCTGGTATATTAGGTGATAAACGAACATTATTACGAAATATTTTTATAAAAGATGTTAAAAAAGGTATAATTGATGGAGTTTTAGATTGGTATAATTATTTAAATACAGAATTTCATGATAATATATCATTTCATTATGTTTCAAATTCTCCTTATCAATTAAGATATCAATTAACAAATTTTTTAAATTTAAATGGTTTTCCTAAGGGTACATTAAATTTAAAAAAATATGCTTTAAGTAAACCAATACAACAAATTAACTCATTATTTGAACCAAGTCATGAAAAGAAAAAATTAGCATTATATAAATTATTAAATGATTTTCCAAATAAAAAATTCTTATTAATTGGTGATTCTGGTGAATATGATTTAGAAGCTTATATTGATTTAGCAAATAAATTTCCAAAACAAATCTTAGGTATTTTCATTCATTTATTAAAAATTGAATCATGGGATGGGCAAATGATTTGGATTGATGGTGAAGATGGTTTATCAACAAATGATGTTTTTTATAAACCTTTAGATATTGAAATTGAAAATAATAGTACTACTAATGATTTAATTGATTTAAATTCATCATCCTCACCTTTACCTTCAAACGAAAATGTTATTAAAAAGTTACCACCGAAAGTCCCTAAAAAACCATCAAATTTTAAATCGGTACCAACTAGAAAACCCCCACCTTCATATCCAAGCTCAATTTCAACTTCAATTTCAAATCCAAATCCAATTTCATCAACACCACCTCAATTACCACCACGACGGCCATCTACAGTACCACCTCTGCCACCCCGACGGGTACAAACAGAAACGGCTATAAACTTTTCAAGTAATTTAAATCCATCATTAACATCAAATCATATTTATCGTTCACAAACAATTGTAGAAGAATCACCAAAATCATCATCATATGTATCATCAACATCAACAAATGAATTACAAGATAATCTTGAAAAATATGATTTAGATTATGATCAAGATGAATTAGATGTTGACAAAAGAATTGAAAATTGGAAAAGAAGAGTTTCAATTGCAAAAAGAGATTTACCAAAAGGTATTAAATTAAAATTTTGGATAAATGGTCAAGAATGTATTGGAATATTATAATAAATCATCCTAACTTAATTATCAAATTAATATTTACCGGTATAAACAATCATTTGGCATTTTTTAATTTTTAAAAATTTTTAAAATTTTTGAATTTTTTATCATTTTATATTATAATAGAAGTATTTATTGTGAAAAAATAGAAGTAATATATATTAACCTAACCGAACCTAACCATCTAAAGCACGTAAAGCTTCTTCCAATCGTTTCCTACCCTCTTGTTGTTTAACATTATCATTTCCAGAACATACGTCAAGTGCTAATCTTGATAAGGAATCAACAATGTTATCTAATAGTTGTTTATCTCTTGTGTTTATATCTATTCCTTCAAATTCTTTCCCTATTGCTGTATCGGTTTTGGGATGGCTGCGATGACGATGCCGTTTCGATTTTAATTTTGATTTTGATTTTTCTGATTTTGTGGATTTTGAATTCAGAGAGTGTTTTGATTTTACAAATTCAACAGATTTCAAATTCGAAGATTTTTCTGGTTTTGTAGATTTAAAGATTTTAGTATTGCTATCTGTATCTGTAATCATCCTTGTTGACGTCCCAGCCTCAATTTCACCCTCCGAAAACTCAACAACCGGTCTCAATTGATCTGTAAAATCAAATTGGCTTCGACTCTCCGGTAAAGAATCAGTTGTGTTCATGGAATAATAACTTTCAATGGCTCCTCGATTTTTACTGGTTTCATTTTCAACATAAATACCAACTTTTTTAATTTTTGAAGCTGAATATTTAGATATTAATAATTTCTGTGCATCTGTTATTGCTGAATTAATAACCTGATATGAAGATATATCTGAACATATAGAACTTCTAACTGAGTTTCTGACAGAATTTCTAACAGGAGGATCTAAAATTCCATCCTCGGAGGAAATAGAATGGTGCTTTCGCTCTGGTCGTTGTATTTGTCTTTGTCTTTGGATCATTTTTTGAACGAGAAAGATAGTTTGAAGTGATAATCGAAACTTAGCCTTAGTATCCATGAACTTCCTAATCGGGGTATGAAAGCAGGGTAACTTACATGCTATCGCAACCATGCATATCTAACCGCGGCCTTAAGCGGTTTCGTTTATGGTGCGCGTCACTTAAATTGAACAACGTTTAGGATCATCAAAAAATTTTCAACAGCCCTCGCAGAAATTGTAACCAGACCACCAAATATCACTTCTATTATTTATGAAGAACGTCAAAAGGTAGATAAATGGCAAATTTAAACACTTCCCTTTCAAATTAATTTGTGGACTTCTGTGTCAAATTATTTGTCCCTATTTCTCAACTATGGAGGCCTCCAGGCTTCCCAGTCATACAAATAGTTAAGGAATACGGTCATGTTTGCATACAATGACGTGAAAAATAACAATGAAAACTACTTTATCCAGATAAGTACATGCATATGTAATATCATGTATCCTGCGATATTTCCTCATTGCCTAGTATGTACAGTTGCATGCATATGTGAGAGAAAAAGGTTGTTCATTTTAAGTGACGCGGACCATATTTTACATGTTTTATGTGAATTTATAACAATTTAAATTGATCGAAATATGACCATGTTGGTATAAGAATATTGGACTTTAATTTTTAGGAATCCCTCCAAAAAACCCATCTTTAAGAATATATCATAGAATGCAGATGGCTTTTAGAATTCCGTTAAGTGAGATTTCAGGTAATTGTAATTCTGAAAATCATCGGATTGAAATACAAGGGGATCGAAATATGTATATGAATAATTAAACATGGCTTATCATTTACTGAAATAGGCAAAAGGCTTAAGCTTTATACTAATGCTAACCCCTCAAATCTGCGGTTCACTGGAAGGAAATATGCGAACAACTCTTTGGGCGCCAAGGCATAACATGTAGCCCTAAGACTACACCTTCTTAAATATCTAGAAAGCCTGAAAAACTTACTGAAAGGGCGACAGATCAAAATCTGAGGATTTAATTTGTTTCATGAGCAACGCAAAGCAGTGATTACAAGTATACGCATATGAGCCTTCCACATGGTGTAGCAGTGAATAAAGATCTAATTTTTGAGTTTCTTTCAAAATATTGGGTCAGGATCTCATCGATAATATAATTGAGACCTCGTAGACTAGCAGCCGTTTATATATGAATTAATAACTACAAATATAATCTATTATTCAAATCAGAATTAAAATTTGTGGCATATATTTGAATACTAACTAGATATTTGATCCAATTGAAATTTAAAAGAATTTTCGAATTCTGTAATTAGAGACGAGAAACTCTCTCACAATGTAATATTCTAATTAATTCTTCTTTAGTACTAGTAGAAATCATGTCTTCTTATTTAATAATTTTTCTGAAATATCTTGGTCATGTTGTTGTTGTTGCTGTTGTTGTTGTTTAATGAGAATATATATATATAATTAGTTCTATTAAAACTTCGAATGGAGCTAGTTAATGTAAGTCACTGATTGCCAAAAGGTAATCAATAAGTAAAAATTAGAAATAAATAACATTTTGAGGAATATACGACTCTTCCAAGTATTCGATCTCCTCAGTACTAAGAGAAACTTTAAGCGCTTCAACAGCCTCATCAATTCTGATTTCACTACTGAATCCAATAATCGGACACATTCCTTTTGAAATAACATAAGCTGTTGCAACTTGAGACATTAAAACTCCTTTTTCTTTGGCTACCTTTTCAACTCTCCTATGTATTTCATCTAGGGAGTCCGAAGTATTCTTCAAAGATCCTTTAATCACAAAATCAGTCTGACCGCGTAAAGAATTTTCTTTCTCTTGAATAGGACGTGCTAAGATTCCTCTAGCAAGTGGGGACCAAGGAATCATTCCAACCCCAGTTTCATTACAAAACGGAATCATTTCTCTCTCTTCTTCTCTATATATTAAATTATAGAAATTTTGCATAGAGATGAATTTTGTCAAGTTATGTTTCTCTGCTATGAATTGTAATTGTGCAAAGTCAACGGCTCTCATACTTGAAGCTCCAATGTAACGAGCTTTACCCGATCTGACGATATTATTCAAGGTAGTCATGATCTCTAAATTTGGTTTCGTGGGTCCAATCAATCTATGAATCTGATACACATCAATATACGTTCCAAGTCTTTCAATGGAGTCATCTACGGCATCCATCAAATGCTTCCTTGATAATCCAACTTGATTAACATATTTCTGTTTTGGATTGACAGGCCCAGATCCTGATTTAACCAGATCAGTGGCAGGTGGTTTACCAACAGGATCGGAAATAAAGAAACATTTGGTTAAAATAACAACAGTTGATCTTTTAATTGAATACCTTTTAAGGAATTTTCCTAATAAGATTTCTGATTTCCCGTTACTATAAGTATCTGCAGTATCATATGTTCTAATACCAACATCGTAAGCTTTCTTCATTAACGATAATACTTTTTCCTCGTTTTCAATTACCCATTTGAACCATGATTCCTCACCATATGACATACAACCCATAATAATTTTAGAGATCTTAAGACCTGAATTTCCAAGATTTTTATATTCCATTTTTCAATTGATTCTATAAGATTTATATTTTGTTTGTGAATGTTTTAATGTGCAATTCTTTAATTTGATTGATTCAATCTTTAAACTTGCTAATGAAAATGAATTGATATCATATTTATAAGTTTTATTATATACTATACCTTATACTAAAAAGATTTGAGTCGATTTTTATGTATCGAAAATTTCTTTAAATCCTGTAAATCCATATTTTTATATATGCACCCAAGAATTGTTATTTCCTAACTCCGTTTTCACTTATTATCAACTTCAATTATTTAGTTATAATAGATCTTGAATATTATGATTATTATTAAAAATTTTATTTTAGCTCGAGACCTAGACCTTATATAATTATAATTAGTTTAGATTCTCATTGAAGTACGAATAATGTTTTCTCGTCCTTACCCGAACATTTAATCCCCTTTATTCCGAAACCACACATACACACAACGAATATTTCCCTCTGCCATACCGAATTGTATCTTTTTATAGGTTATTTAATTAATATTTTAGGTTCTTTCTTAAGTTAATTTTCATCATTTTTAGCTCTTCTAATGAGCTTTCTGACGCTATGGTATTTAGCACCCCTTGAATTTTCTGATGGTTTTGCTTAAGCTTATAGCTAACTATATGAATCTTCTATTTTAAATCCAGACTCTACTTCTGAGAATCTGATACATAGTACCATAAGGTGTTATATTAATAAACGCCTGAGAACGGATATCATCACTAATCGTAATATACCCCCTTCTTTATGTAATTTTTATGAATCAAGCAAACGATATTTCAAGAAGCATTCATATTTCTATGGACGAACTACAATATTGAGATTTGACAGTAACACTTGATAAGCATGTTCATAATAGTTGCTCCTGAAATTGGTTCTAGATCTACTTTTACTTTTGATTAGGAATCACAACTATGCAAAGTCAGTATGGCTCGAGATTCCAGAAGAATGGCTAAAATTTTCATAAATGATTCATATATTAATGAATTATCCATTAAATAGCATCAATACTCAACTGTAGTTAATATAGTGATAACTTATATATCTAACTTATATATCTAGGCCTATACCGGTATATAAGTCAAAAATGCCCTTTAGGAGGCTGTGGAACATAAGGTTCTTCCAAATATTTAATCTCTTCGTCTGTTAACTTAATTTTCAAAGCAGCAAATGCATCATCAACTCTTGATTCGTTATTCAATCCAACGATTGGTGAAGCACCTTTATAAATAACCCATGCAAGAGAGATTTGTGACATTGGTACATTTCTCCTTTTGGAAATTTCCTCTACTCTACCAATAATTGTATCTCTTGGTTTCGATTCGTCGCTGTAAAGGTATGAGATTGTTACACCTCCACCTCTCTCAGTAGATAATTTTTCTGATGCCGGACGTGCTAAGAGGCCACCTGATAATGGAGACCAAGGGATTAGACCAACTCCAGTTTCTTTACAAAATGGAATCATTTCTCTTTCCTCTTCTCTATCAACTAAATTATATAAATTTTGCATTGATATAAATTTGGACCATCCATTTTTTTCTGCAATAAATTGTAATTGAGCAAATTGATATGTCCACATTGATGATGCTCCAATATATCTGACCTTTCCATTTTTAACAACATCATCGAGAGCTTTCATTGTTTCTTCTTTTGGTGTTGAAGGATCGAACCTATGAATTTGAAGAACGTCAATATAGGTGCCTAATCTTTTAACTGATGCATCAACAGCATCCATAATATGTTTTCTTGATAATCCATATTCATTTAAGTAATTATCATCCAATTGACCGTTATGTGCTAGCTTTATCAATTCTAGTTGATCGGGATTCTTTTCTGGATTACAAAGAAAGAAAACTTTTGTTAAAATAACAACAGTCGATCTTTTAATATTATATTTCTTCAAGAATTTTCCTAAGATAACTTCTGATTGTCCATTACTATACGTATCAGCAGTATCAAAAGTTCTCATGCCAAGATCATACGCTTTCTTTAAAATTGAATAGACTTTTTCTTCATCTTCAAGAACCCAGGAACTCCATGACTTCTTACCGAAAGACATACACCCCACAATAATTTTTGAGATCTTAAGACCTGAGTTTCCAAGATTTGTATACTCCATTGTTATTGTTTTGATATAATTGAATTGATAATCAAGATTTCTTTAGTATATTTTAGTATTCAATTAAACTAATCTTTTCTTTTGAAAGGATTTGGTTTAGGAACCCTATCATATTTATACATATTTAAGTATATTATTCCAATGTTTATGGATTATACTGTTTATTTCCCTTAAAGCCATATTACCTTCTTATTTCCCTTAAAACCATATTAACTTCTTATTTCCCTTAAAACCATATTATAAGTTGTTATAATAATTCTTATTCATTATTAATACAATTGAAATTAATATAACAAAATACCTCCTTGTTATCAAATTCTATACCCTTATTAATTTTGGCATGTTCAAGTCCACCCGCAAACTTCCATATGAATTCATATAAACATTTAATAGGTGAGGTTGGTGTCCTGATAATAGGTATGTTATCACATATGGAGCTTCTCAACAGTCTTCTCATAACTGGTGGATTCGACTTATACTGGTTTGTTGCAGTCCAATCATTTGTGGAATATTTATATAGGATATTATTGTTAAAGATTCCTGGAAGTTTTGAGGAATAAAATTTCGGAATACTATAAACATATTGCAAGATAATTTCTTGCCCTGACGATTCTTTTAAATCTGAGTAAAGCTGCGTATAATAATATGAGAAAGTAATAATAATAACATTTTGAGTTCTGGTTCAAATTATATTTGTAAATAATCAACTATAAGATTATTTGTTTGAGGAGAACCAAAAACTTCGCCATTTTATTTTGCAGAGCCTTCTAGCGTTTTCGTCGTACATGGGAATTCACCAAACTGTAAGAATCACAGCAACTCTCATAATTAAGTAAGATGGTAGCGAAAAGATCCTCTAGAGGGCAAAGGCAAGTTTCCACTTATGTATAGCTATAGGTGAATATATTACAAAGAAGATTAGCTGGCTTCTTTAATTAATTCAGTTGGATCAGTCTACGGTACGTGGAGGTCGCGTGAGCTTGGGGTCCTGTTGTGAGCTGATCTTCACAACAGATTCTAAACTTTATAAAATTTAATTACCAAGTTCGAACCGTCCTGGAAAATCTAACATCAAGAGGAGGAAAGATCAAGATGTTATTGCCCCATACACACCGAGAACATTATCTCCAACAAAAACAACAGATCCTAAACCTAACCATAGAATTCGAACCCCTGATTTAGCGACGCGACTTTGGGACCGCTTGAAAAAGGCAACGAAAAAAGTTGCATCCAAAAAACCACGTATAAAATCCCAGAATTCCCGTACAGAGCGACCACACAGGCGGAGGTGCAAAAATAGAAAAAAGACAAAAAAATGCGAACTCTGTGGATCGAACACAGGACCTTCAGATCTTCAGTCTGACGCTCTCCCAACTGAGCTAAGTCCGCTGGGGTTACTGATGTGACCGTTCCTCTAGATCTTTCCCTATTTTTTACTCTTCTGCATCTCATGGTCTAGGTACATAAGAAGGGAAGAAAGAAGAGTGTCAAGAATACACAAAAATAAGAAGAATAGAAAGAGAGGTTTTTATTTCACTATATATAGTAGAGATTTCCTCAGAATTTACATAGTTTCTAGTTATATAATTTAATTGGAAAATATATGAAAAGTTAAAAAAAAATATAGAATCTTACAGTTATAATAATGTATAAAAGTCAATATAACACTTTCATGAATTCGCGATATTTCACCGAGAATTAATTAATGCGTAAGTTATAATGGAGACGAAAAAGATTCGCATACGGCACATGCATAGAATCACATATTTTCAATCTCAAAATTCCAGCCTGCCCAACAAACAGAACGCTGGAAATATCCAACTATAGTTATTAATCAACCTTTTTCACGATAAATATAACATCTGTTGATTAATAGGTCACCAATTAATAATTGGTTATAAGAAGGTAATTAATTGACTACAATATATTATATTATAACGATCGAGCAGAAAGAGAAGTTCTTAATTAATTGGCTAATGTAAATGTTAGCGCTATAGCTAGAACTAGATCTAGAGCAAAGATATAAGTTATGGGATAAATATTTATAATTTAGCTTTATACTTATTATTAATAGTTGTCTCCCTGTAAATTTAACAATAATTTTTTATGCATTGTGGCTATAATTAATTTTACACCCATTTTTACAAGTCTATTTCAGATTCTAGCTTGGAATTGTAATTATTTTCAAAATGTGCTATTATTGTTTTGTGGCTAATTCACAAAAAGGATTACCTTATAATTGCAAAGATGTATCACCTCCTTTACCCATTCATACCCCAGGATTTCGGGAAGATTCTCTACGTATATATTCGATCATTGCTTTATGAATTATTTAAAATACTTCGGAGAATTTATTAACCATTTAATAGGACAAATTGATCAAATGAGTTTAGATATAAATATGGTATTAGAAAAGTTAGATAAAGACCAAATGCTAAGATGTTCAAAATTTGAATCGTTGATGACACAGAAGGACAATTACGAGGCGCACTCTAAAAGATACCAAAATAACTCTGATATTAGAAATATCGAAAGCAATAGTAAAAACAATATCACTGAATATGAACATTCAAATTCCAATTCTACTTCTAATTCTCTCGCAAGATCTGGTACAAAGAAAATTGGTTCTGATACCACGTCTAATGATATCTCTCCAGCTAGTAGTAGTACGGCGGTTAACCCCGGGGATTCAATATTTACAAATTTTACACCACACTCCAATATAAATGATACCGACTCAAATCTAGAACAGTTAGAAAGGGGATTGATCATATCAAGTCCAGTTACAGCTGAAAGCCCCTCAACGGCTATTTGGAGTGATGTTTATGAAGAGCTAGATGTAGCAAGACCGTTCAAATGGGACACTGAAAGCATTTGCTTGACTATTGTTTTTTTTATATTAACCGTTTGTATCATTTTGTTATTATGCTTCTTATTTTACTATATATCCAAATAAATTATAATAACAGTCTAAGTCTTATCATCGTATGGGATGAGATGAGTCAGCGTAAAACACGTGAAATGTGAAGTGGACGGTATAAATTAATAGTGCCTTATCATCTCTCATTCTTCTTCTTCACATATCCTTCGCTCATATCATGAAATTAGCTACTCTCATTTTACCTGTTTCATTTTCTGTTTTTGTCCAAGGAGCAAACATTCCAGTCAACTCTGAGGATCCTGACGTTAACTCACCTCTTGCCATTTTTGACCAGTTGAATGAAGCGAATTGGAAATGGAAATGGCCTTGGCCGTTTCCTGGTAGAAAGCCAGAAATTGACTCTGAATCTTTACAAGATCTTATTACAATCGGCGCCTTAAAATCGCGCGCTGATACGCTATATAAGATTGCTCAAAAATCTGTTAAGGAATATGGCAACCCCACTCGTGTTATTGGATCACCAGGCCATTGGGCAACTCTTCGTTATATTTTTGATACACTAAACAAACACCAAGATTATTACAATTTATCAAAACAAGATTTTGATGCTGTTTATGGTAAAGTCTACAATTCGAGTCTTGAATTTGATGGGGTTATTTCTAAATCTGCTTCACCTTTTAGTTTAACACCTTCAACTCCAAATAATGAATCTGTTTCAGGTAAGCTTATTCATATTCCAAATAATGGTTGTGATGAAATCGACTTCTTAGCAGTTGCTGATGACTTAAAGGGTAACGTTGCTCTCATTCAAAGAGGTATCTGTCCATTCGGTAACAAAACTGCTTTAGCTGGTAAATATGGTGCAATTACCGCTATCGTCTATAATAATGAAGATGGTGATATCCATGGTACTTTAGGTGAACCAAATAAAAACCAAATTGCCACTTTTGGTATTTCTCATCAGGAAGGTGTAAAACTTATTGCTAAACTTGAAAATGCTAAAACTGTTAAAGTTAAAGCATATATCAGGGCAGTTGTTGGAAATATCTCAACTTTTAATATTGTTGCTCAAACTAAAAAAGGTGACCAAGATAATTGTGTTGCTTTAGGTTCACATTCAGATTCTGTTGGTGAGGGCCCTGGTATTAATGATGATGGAAGTGGTACAATTTCTCTACTCGAGGTTGCAACTCATTTAACAAATTTTACTGTTAATAATTGTGTTAGATTTATGTGGGTTGCAGCAGAGGAAGAAGGGTTACTTGGATCAACCCATTATGCTAATCATTTAACACCAGAAGAAAATCAAAAAATTCGTGTTTTCATGGATTATGATATGATGGCTTCACCCAATTATGCATTCCAAGTTTATAATGCAACAAATTCAGAAAATCCAGAAGGATCCGAAGAATTAAGAGATCTTTACATTGATTACTATACAGCTCATGGATATAATCATACTTTAATCCCATTTGATGGTAGATCTGATTATGTTGGATTCATAGAAAATGGTATCCCAGGTGGTGGTATTGCAACTGGAGCAGAAGGTGTTAAAACTAAAGAAGAAGTATCGTTATTTGGAGGTGAGGCTGGTCAATGGTATGATCCTTGTTATCATCAACTTTGTGATGATACAACCAATATTGATGATGAAGCGTGGATTGTTAATACTAAATTAATTGCACATTCTGTTGCAACATTTGCAAAATCATTTGACGGTTTCCCAAAAAGAGCTATAAAAGGAAACGGTACTGAAGAGATCAAATCTAGCAGTAGTGTTAAAGACTCCCTTAAATTTAAATATAGAGGTCCAAAAGCTATTTTGTAGTTCTACAAAAGTAAAAATTGAAAGTTCTAAATTTAATACATAATCTAATAACACATATCATTGGTGATTTTAATAAATTCAAATGTCTTATCATAAATGAATTCCCTGTAATTGATTATAATCGTAGATATTGTGTTCATAACTACAAAAATTCACTTATCGTGGTGTCTGGATGTAATTATTATAATATGCTTTTTCACCGAGTCAAACTATTCCAAACTTTGGAGAAGACTCAGAAGAGAATAAAAAAGCATTATATACTTTCTGTGAGCCGAGCCGATATTTGACATATATCGATTTATAATTATACCGTTCCAATAATTGCGCAGAAGTATATAAATATAAATATATATGCTATAATTTAACTTCTGGATCCAGCTCAGTACTGATATCGATATATTGAAAAAGCTCTCATCAGTATATTAGTATTACTATAGCTAAATATAATGACATCAATTCATAAATATCATATCTCATATGATATTCTCAAAGCATTTTATCTTGCATTATCTCAAAAATCAATACATCAATATTTTATTGATAATTTTATACTAACCCCAATTGGTTCAATAATTATATTTATGATATTATTTGGAATAAATAAGCTAATCTTAAAAATTGGGGTTGAATTTCCTTCTTCAGTTTTATTAATGATTTTATTATATTTTACTTTATTAATATTGAGTAGTAATAAATTAATTGGTTCAAAAAAGATCAAAATATTTTTAATAAATGATAAAAACAATTTTTTAATAAAATCAATGAATTTTGCATTAAGATGGATAAATGTTTGTTTCATACCATCTTTTGTTTCATTACCATTGGCAAAAAAAGTTGGAATCATTGAAGCTGTTATAATTGCTGCTGTTTTTATAATAGGATATGTAATTGGTATTATATTCGTATGTTTTACTGTTAAAGGATTACAGATGGTTATTGGTAAACCAAGAAGAGCATTAGTTGAAAGAGATGAGGTTGAAATGGAAACAACCATTGAAGATACAACAAATGATGAAACAAAATTAAGATTAGAATCCGAAAATAAACAAGTTGTTGATGAAAATAAACAAGAGCAACACACAAGAATTAATTCATACGATACAATTGAAACTATAGAAATTTCAGAACCTCCAAATGCAAGTGTAATTGCAAGAGCCAGATCTTCTATAATTAATGATGATAATATATCGCGATCGGTTGTGTCATTACAAACAACTCCAGGGATTGATTTTGAACAACTACAATTCCAACATAATAATACAATAACACCTAGATGTATTGCATATTCGTCAATAATTATAAGAAATATAGATTGGATAATTTATTCAGTTTTCACTTTTATTGGTATCATCATTTATTTCACCACCTCTTATAGTATTATACTGGATTTAGGTATAACAATGCTGACATATTTCATTGCATTGAATATCCCTTTAAAAATAAGAAGAATTGCTCATCCAATTATTGTTTCTGCTGCAATGACTGTACTAATTATATTCTTATTGGCATTAGTGAAAACACAAAATATTTCAGATTTTTTAAAGTCCATCGAGAAATATAAAACTGGCAGAAATTATCTACATCTTTTTGATAATGATAGTAAAATATTACCAGGTGCAGGAGACGTTCTATCATCAATGATGGATATTTCAATTGTGTCTTTATCAATTCCAATGTACACGTATAGAAATGACTTAAAAAAGCATTTCTTGACATTAATGATACCAATCTTAATTTTTTCATGTATGACTTTTTTTCTATATCCAATAATTTGTTTTAATATTGGTATATCAAGTACGAATTCACTTGGATTTGTTGGAAGAAGTGTTACATTGGCACTAGGTACACCACTAATAACATCAATTTCAGGATCTGTTACTTTAATGTCAATAACAACTCTTTTATCAGGTATCTTAGGTGTTATTCTAGGGCCCTTTATGTTTGGACCATACATGCTTAGAGTTGCTCCGGATGATTATGTTACGAGAGGTATAACATTAGGTGTTAATGGTGGTGCTGTCTCTACTGCTTATCTACTAACAATTGATCCAAGGGCTTCTGCTATGAGCAGTCTTAGCTTCGTCATTTTTGGAACTGTTCTGCTTATAATGGGAGCGATTCCTTCTATAAGGCAAATAATTCAAAACTATGTCGATATTAATGCTTCATAAAATATTTTATTGGTAATGAATTTAAATTATGCCCTAAAGCCCATAGTTAAAAAGAAACGAAACCCTAGCAAACTAAATTAGTTATTCGCTGAATTGTACTGGTTAATATAGTCAACATAACTCCCATTGCTGCACGAAAGCATCTTGTTTTTATACGAAATGTATTTCTCAGCAGATACGAATATCATAATATCAAGGATCATCGTAGGACAGGAAAACAAAATATTCGGCAAATCATCCCCCCGAGAAATATGAACAAATAAAATCTTATAAATTTAGCGCGTAACTCTCTGTACCTTCGGATTCAAGTTTATATTTTAATCATACACAAAAAAATGAGATTCGCACCACCTCGTGGAGTTTGGGTTCCAATACCTACCTTCTTCAAGTCAGATCGCTACACAATTGATTTTGTTACTCAAGTTAATCATGCAAAATATTTAGAGGATAATGGAATAAGTGGGCTTGTCATAATGGGGTCAACTGGTGAAGCAGTTCACCTTGTTAGAGAAGAGAGAGCAAAGATTATCTCTAGTCTACATGAAGCTGTGAAAATCCCCATCGTTGGTGGTGTTATTGCAAATTCTGTTGGCGATGCGTTGGAAGAAATCGATAGCATCAAAGGAGCAGGGGCTTCAGCAGCTTTAGTATTAGCTTCAAATTATTTTGCAGGCTCTTTGACACAACAAGGAATTATTGACTGGTATACAATCATTGCAGATAAAAGTAGTTTGCCAGTTTTACTTTATTATTATCCCGGAGTTTCAAATAATATTTATATTGATCCATCTACATTCAAGACTTTAAGTGCACATCCAAATATCATCGGCGCTAAACTATCGCATGGTGATCTTTCGCACCTTACAATAATAGCATCAGATCCGGAAATCAAAGCCAACAACTTCCGAACATTTACTGGTTTAGGTCAAATTTTATTACCCTCATTACTAATGGGGGCTAGTGGCTGTGTTGACGCTTTAGCAGGAGCTTTTCCAAAGACCCTTGTTAAGATATTTAATTTAGCAAATGAGAAAAACTTTGATGAGGCCGCAAAGTTACAATTTGTTGTCAGTAAAGCAGAAGAAATTGTGGTTAAGCTAGGTGTTGTCGGTATAAAAAGAGCTATTCGAGAAGCGGCTAGATTCGGTGACATTAATGTAGGAAGAGCTCCATTGAATCAAGAGTTAGCTGTTGGAGCTTGGGAGCATTACCAACATTATTTTGAAGATCTCAAAGCATTAGAAAATTCTCTATAGCTCTAGTAGTACATATACACCAGCTGTATGGTTAATAAAAACTAAAAAATATGATATGTAAATATATATCGACCTATATTGATTTCATTCATAAGAACGATTAAATAATAAAATAAATTTTTTATGGTTATGGTACGTATTATACAAACGAGAAAAAAAATATGTACTTTTTTAAAATCATTCAAAACTTTGTAAAATTGGAGTTGGAATAGATACCAAAGTTTTCTTGTAATAGTGTTAGAAATATACTACTGTGCTTTATTATTAGGATTCGTTTGATTATTAATAAGCCAATCTTGGGAAGATCTTCTACTATTCCAAAGATTATGTTGATAGAAACCAGGAGTGAGCGTTCGTTTGTTATGATTATGGATATCTTCAGGTTCTTGATTGACGTTAATATTACCATTTAGATCAGAATTTGAAGGACCAGCCATTTTTTGATATTGAAATTGTTGGTTATTGTCAGGTGTCAAACCCAATGATTTAATATCCGAAATATTCTTAAGATAATAATCTACTGAATCGTTAGCATTTGCTATACCATATGATCCAAGTTCTTCATTTGTATTGAGAGATTTTGGAAATTTAAACCATTCAAAAATATTTTCCAAGTTTACAGAAGAATCAAACGATGGTAATCCAGTCGTATTATAGGGCGAAGGAGTTGCTACAACATTTTGTCCAAATTGATTGAGTGATGTTGGTATATTGGTATCTGGATATGAGATTGTTGTTGGTAAGGATGGTTGATTTTGCGATGGTAATTTTGGAGATGGTTTCACGCCTCCAGAGGAAGGTTCAGATCTGCTCATTTTCTTTGATAAAATAAAATCCAGGGTATAGGCATTATGCCTCATATCAGATAAAATTCTAGTACTGGAAGGATGAGAGCGGTCAATAATATTATTTTTTGAATTTTCAGTTATATCAATAATACCTTCATCATCATTGATATCCTCATCCTCATCATCGCTATTATTAGATTTTGATTCATTTTTATTATGATCTAAATCATTTGATTTTTGAAGGGTAAAGGTAGTATTTTTATTCTTCGATTTATCTTCCTCATTTAATACGAAGCTTAAAATTTTGGCAAATTTTACTGATGAAGGCCAAGAAACTCCAATTGAAAATAAAGCTTTAATAAGTGTGTTTAAATCATCGGGGAATGGATTACCATTCATCACACAATCCACCAGTAATAATCTTGCTGTAACCCATAAGGAGAAAGCATATTGAGGGCTATCTTTTATCCAAGGTCCATCCAAGTTTGATGGTTCTAAAGTTTTGACAACGTTAATAATTTTTGACGTGGATTCTAAGCATCTCTCTCTAGCAGTATTTGAAGGTAAGAACAATTCTGATCTTGCATTTGGATAAGCAGCGCTTGAGTTTAATCTTATTATTGTTGTATGATAAAGAGAATGTAATTTATCAATATAAGGATCATCACACTCTTTCATCGTTCCATTTACATTCCCATTATCAGGAATTGTGTAAAAAAATTGTTCAAAATTATCATTATCTAATAATGACTGATATTTAGGTGTTAAAGTAGTTTTCCATTCTCGAATTTCATTATCTAATTTACAAAATGTCATTTGCCAATTCATTACTTCATCTACTTTTAAAATATCAACAGGAATGCGTAAAAATTCATGAATTTTACCCAATATATGAACTAATTCCACATAATAAGAAAATGAATCATATGTATCATCCTCTGTTCCAGTTAGAATCACATTTGGATGAGATTGTGTTCGTAACCAACGGGTCTGAGATGGAAGCGGAATATTTACAGGTGATGAACTTGCAACAGATGGTGACTGATTTTGATATTCATTTGAATCATTATTTAACCATATTTTCATTTTAACAGGTAATAATTTATCAACTTCAGAAGTTGGAAGTTTAAATGGAAAAGATGTTGCAACCGCTGATAAACGATCTAATATAAATATCGACCAAAATAATCGTCTTCGAGATTCATGTTCTACCCAACTATCAGGTGCACCAAGTAATTTGGCAGATATTGTAGCTATTGTTTTATGAGAAGATTTTTTCAATTCATGATCAGGACCACTAGAGAAACGATTTTCATAATTTTTTTTGCTATGTAATTTTTCTTTGCAAAGTTGTAGTTGTATAACTCCAGCGCATAGTAAAGATAAAATGCTCCATAAATCTGGACCATTTGAAGTTCCATATAAGTCCAAAGCAAGTAAAGTAAGCGCCTGTAATTGCTGTATATTTTCGACTTTATAGCATAATAAGATGATTTTTTCTTTTAAGAATTTATATAAGGTTTCATTTTCTGCAGATGCGTCGATATATCTTAATGAACAAAGCAATATACCATACAACACAAATTCTGAATTATTTATTGCATTATTAGGAGAATGTGAGCGAGAGTGTTTAGCAGGGTTAGGTTTTGTAAAAAGTGAATGAATCGTATGGGCAGGATGAAGAAAAGGTAAATGTGGGTGGATTTTTTTAAAGAATATATTAACCATATACCTAACGGTTGAAACAGATGGTAAGCCTGGCCATGGGAAAGAGTTATCATCATAATATGGTGAATTTTTGGCCGACTGTATTACAGGTACTTGTATTGATAGTGGTGAAACCGGATCTGTAGAGGTCCGAGTAGCCGAATCAGCAGTGATACCATAAGTATTCACATTCATCGAGGGTTGAAATTGAAAAGAGTTTGCATTTGAAAAAGATAATTGCAGCTGGCTATAATTGTTTTTCAAAGATGCTATTTGATTTTTCAATGATGATATTTCACCATCATGCGATGACAAAGTGACTTCCAGACGGTCTAATCGTTCGCTGTATTTCTTCCCAAACCCAGGCTGAAGGCCAGGTTTTTTCATAGGGGAGTAGACACAGTCTACACCATTTTTAGCACAATAGGCACAACTTGGTTTTCGACCATTACACTTCACTTTTCGTGCTTTACAAGCGTCGCAGGATCTCGATATTCTTACCACATCAGGTGGATGATCCTCCGAACCTCTTTTTCGTTTATGGGGCATTGAAGTTTCAGTTGTAGGATTTGACGAGGATGGCTCCTTTGGCCCGGAGTCCGATCCTCGTGTCCCCTGCATATCCTCCGTACACTCTGTACCAATGGGCTGCACAACGGTGGACTGATGCGAAGATCCAGTCACGTGTTGTGGGGTTTGCTCAGATCCCAGCATATAAAGTTTATTTGTGTGTGTCGGATGAAAGATACGAGGTGTCGGTTCATCTTATGCCCACAGGGTAAGGGTCATCACGTGATTATACTCTATATCTTTACTCCGATATTTACACAAAATATTTGTATAAAGATAGGTAAATAGATGAAAATGTTGGTTTCATTTTGTATGTAGATCCAAAATGAGCACCAATCATAAAAGAAAGACAATTGATACCCATGTTCACTTATATGGGACCCCACAATTGAAAAATCTAGCGTGGATGAAAGAATCTGAAAATTCACCTTTGAATTCTAGTCATACTATCGACAAATACATCACAGATGCATCAGATATCGATAATTTAGATATAGAAGGTATTATTTTTATTGAAGTAGATGTTAAATCAAGTGTCACCACTATTCCACAAGAACAAGGCTGGGAATTACCTATTGAAGAGTATGCAATGATAGGAAGAATTATTAGTGGAAAGTTAGACCCAAATGAAGGTGAATCGAACAAGAAAACAAGAAATCTTATAAAAGGTTTTATTCCATGGGCACCTATTCCTTTAGGAAAAGAAGCAGTTGATAAATATATTACTTTACTTAAAAATAAGGATAAAGAATGTTATCAGTTTGTTAAAGGATTTCGTTATCTTGTTCAAGATAAACCCCCAAAAACAATGTTACAAGATAAATTTATTGAATCTCTAAATTGGATTTCAGAAAATGGGTTTGTATTTGATTTAGGTATCGATGTTCATAATCCTAATGGGGGTTTATGGCAATTTGAAGAAGCCTTTGAAATGTTTAGTAAAACACCTAACACAACTTATATCATCAATCATTTAACCAAACCTGATCTTGAAGCCAATCCAAAAACAATAGAAAATTATGATAAATTTATTAAATGGAGAGAATTAATGACAAAATTAAGTAAACATGAAAAATCCTATATGAAATTCTCTGGTGGCTTTTCAGAATTACCCATTGAAATAGTTAATAATTTAGAAAAATGTATTGATTATATTTATCCATGGGCAAAAACTTGTTTTGAATTATGGGGTGAAGATAGATTTATATGGGGTAGTGATTGGCCAGTTTGTACTCTTAAATTTGAAGGTTCGTCAAAATCAATTAACCGTTGGAGCACAATTTGTGGCAATCTATTAGGTAAGTTTGGCGTAAATGAGGAGGGAAAAAATAAAATATTTTATATTAATGCTAAGAAGGCTTACAACCTCTAGCTATACACTTTATAAGTTCAATATAGTATGATGGATTCCTATACTATTAATTCCCATCATATTTTAAACTAAATCGGCTATATTATAGACTAATATTCAGCCAGATCGATGAATGATTATCGGTAATATGATGGACTAAATGCCGGTACAACTCGTTTTTGAACTCAATTTTCGGCTCCTTAATGGCTATTCTGTGTGATTTTTAATATGTAGTGTGCAAAAAGTAACATGGTAAAAGCGCCGCTCCTGAATATACAATTGTAGATTAACATTCGCAGTTTATCAAAGAGGTGGAACAAGAACAATTCGATAACTAACATATTTCGTGGCGCTTGACGATGCAGCATACTAAAACTACACTAATTCTCATCACCATCACAAAATTATTAAACCCACAACTGGAAGATAAAAATATTATCAATTGCAATATATATGTATTTAAATATCAATATCAATATAAAATTAATGCTCTCATAGTTACTTGCCCTGTTTAAACAATATATTTATTCTGAAAAATAATTATCATCTTAGCCTCATGCAATATTAATTTATGAATTTATATAAATCTATCAGGATAGATCTCCCTCAAAATAATCAATATGTATCTTATTCGGTAAGTCTGACTTAAAATAATCTTGCAAAGAGAGCTTAACATCATGTATCATCGAATATGGTCCACAAGTCATGACAGCAAGTGACTTCCTTTCTTTTAAAATTTCAAGATAAGAAGCTATATAAGCTCTAAGATCCGGTTTGATTCCCACATTATGATATGTATTTTCAAGCGCTTTATCAAACTCCATAGTCTGATGTGGTGGTTGTGTGCTTCCAGAGCTTTCAGAATTAATTTCAATATCATCTGTAATCAACTGACTGGTACAAAACACTTTAACTATAAGATTGTCGCATTTCTCTAATTCTATCAACTCATTCCTATACTCCTCAATGAACTCTATATTATGACAAACCCATATAAAAATAATTGAGGTTGATTGAAGTCCCTCAAATCTTGCCAAATCTATGGCATGTGAATACGCCATTGAAAATCCAACACCACCCGCGATAAATATTGACACTTCATGCTTATATATTGGTAATGGATTCCCATATGGACCGTCCACAAATACGGGTAAAGTGCATTCTCCATTTTTAGAAGAAACATATTCAATTAATTTCTTCGATAATCCATAATTCTTTTTAATTTTTAGTTTAATAATATTTTCTTCTTCTTTCTTTGGATTAATAATAGAAATTGGATGAGATTCAAAAAACCTTTTCCAAAATAAAATATAAACATAATTCCCTGGAGAATATTTCCACCAACCTGAATATGGGATTTTGAGTTGAATTATATCGGTATCATTAGTATCTTTTAGAATTCTACATTCGGCAAATAATAAACCACCAGAACGGATTATTTTAACTATTCTAAGTATAACTTCAGCGAACCATATGAAGACAGAATAATATATAAAACTTATTATTGTATGATTGTCATCTTGCCATTTAGTTAAAGACCATCTCACATTAAAATCACCGCTTTTAAATGCATGTAAGAAATAGAATATTGCATGTAATAGTATTAGAATTGTAGTAACTCTTGAGATCCATTTATGAAAAAAATTAAACTTATTAAAAGACCAACCAGTAATAAGAATCAATGGATTGTTTCTTGCTGAAAATAACGCAATTACTGGTAACTGAATAATTCCTAGAATTCCAGTTTTATCAGCGGCATATACCAATATTTGGTTTGTTTTAGTTTGAAACATGTTATTTGGTTCCGATAAATCGTAACGAATTGTACAAGCAATGGTTATGATAATAATATAACATATAATAGTTAATATTGGCAGCCAATCTAAATGAAAACTGATGGGGATTTTTATACTGTGTCTTTTGTTAATGCGAATTTCATTTTTCCCTGGTAATATGTTCAGAGAACATGAATATCGAAGTTTCAATCTTGTTATTAGTGAATGAGTATCATTAAGATTCAGAGAACTGTAGACCCAGCAAACAGTGTTATAAATGGTGCCCAGAAACACCACCATTCCCCAATAGATATAAAAAAGCGAGATTCTAAATATTTAAAATTAAAAGTATTTTCTGTTAGTAACCAAAGTTAGGGTCAATATTCCAATTATAATCAAACCAATTACCCCAAATCAATTCCTCGTTTCCTATGATTGATGAGTCTGGAAGCAGAATTGATGCTTATATTATACATTTCAGGGTCTGTACTGGCTGGATTTGATATAGTTCCATTAAAAGAAGTATATATTTTTGCCCATCGATAATCAACTAAATATTCAGTTGCATTTTCAAAAATCCCAACAAGATCATCAAAAGAATAATCAATCTTTCCTTGGAGTAAACATGTATTTTTTAAGAAATGATATGCCTCTGTAACAATCTCAACACTATTGGCACCATTATCTATACATGTCAGAACTGTTCCCATGAATGGTTGATTCTTGCAACGACAAGTGTAATCGGGATCTGGTGGAGGACAATCAAAATTATAATCGGTATAGTTGTTTGCGACATAAAGACATGCTACTCCCAGCTGAGAAGTCAATCCGAGGGCTTCAACCAAATAAATTCGTAAAAAGACCAGAATAAGTGGTGTTGTCAAACTAAAAGGGATGAACATTCGTATTAAGCGCCCAATTGCAAATTGTGAAGAAGGTGAGAATAAAAATAAAAGTAAAAAGAATTAAAAAGTTTTGAACGAGAAAATACAAAACCCCATTCATCCACTCTTTTTTATGTTACTTTATGATACTATTCTCTATTGCTCTAACTGTTATATGTATAACATAGTGGTCCTACAACACTATGGGAGTTATCAAACAAACTTGCTCATTCCATGGTAACTACATGTATCGTTGTATGTATATTCATATATTCTAAAATTAAAAAAATTAAGGAAGTTTTGGCAGAAAATAAATAGTATATATATGATGATATATGAATCAAGCAGATTCATATCATGGAAATAATATACAGCATACTGTGTCACTATTCCGCCATATCTATTTCTGGGTAATCCTGTTACTTATAAATAGCTTATATATAGTTTCTACTTTTAATAAACCATCGAATATATTTTTACATTATATTACTAACATATTGCTCAGAGTAAAACTTTAAAAACTAACGATTAATATATTAATATACTATAATTTAGATTCAAAGAATGAACACAATGCATTGTATTTTATTGTAGCTAATATTACAGGCAAAAATATACAAATTTGGCTACTTTAATTAAACATGTCAAGCAAAGAAAAAAAATTGCAAATATTAACAGCGATTTTAAAAAAAAAGATACCAGCCAAAGAAAAAAAGTACAATTGCAAATACTTCATGTACTAAGAGCCAATTTAATTTTTCAATTAAGGCAATATGGAAAGGGACCAGAAATAAATCGGTAACTTCCAACTAGAAAATCCCTACATGAATCGCTTGTTCTTTCTAATAATTCATAAATGGTAAAGTAATTATAAATAAGAACGAATAATAATTGAACAACGCCTAGATTTTTTATAATTAGTAGATTCAAAAAAGTAAATGATAACAATAAGGTATTACTACAAACGTCACATACTACAAATTATGAACGAAAAATGGAAGCTAATGTAACAATCAATACAAGCGGACAAGTAAGGGCAATAGACCTTGCTATGCTATTTTCAAGGAAACAATTCATGTTGAAACTCTCCATTTTTTTCGATAGATTGAATATTTGTCCCTTTTCTTTTATAAAGAATACATTCCTTTTTATCATTTTTAATTCTGTAATTGTTGAATTAATAACTAATGCCGAAAAAAACCGTTACACCTAATCGAAAAAATACAATCATAAATTTATTGATATCTGATTTAGCAAACATAACTATGCCAAATATTATATTCAAAATGATTAGCATTATTGAACTAAAGGTAATAAATGTGTGCAAATCAATGTTTATATTTAAACCGCGACATAGTAGCTGACGAATCCTCATGGTGACCTATAGGTTTTCAATCAAAAATTCATTTATAACCTCCAGCAATGCAACAAAGAACCCGGTGCAGAATCTGTTTTCCGTTTCACTCATTCTGTAATGATTTTACTGGAAGTTTGAGGAAAAAATATTTAAAACATTTATAATTATACCATAGTAGTAAAAATAACATTGGGGCTTGAACCAAACATTATATTTGATTAAAAACATGAGGGTGGCTTTAGGCGTAGTGTGTTGATAAAGATATACAGGAATCTTTGATTCCCACGATTAAACGCTAGATCTAATCACGTAAGAAATAAACTAAGCTATGCAGAAATGAAGATATCTGAAGTTCCAATTGTTTTCTTCGCTCCCTCGTGTATTCTACGTTCTTTTCTTATAATTATCAGTTTAAGCATTATATATTTGAGAATATCCTCATATTTTTAATACCCTTATCTATCCACATATTAATGTTGTAATCGTTTCAACTGGGTTTTGTTATTCCTTTTGAGATAGAACATGATGTACGATATCTGTGGGAGCAGGGTCTAACAGGAAATTAGGTCCTTATGAGAAGCGAACAATTTTTCCTGTCTTTGTAGGAGAACATATACCTGCAATATTCCAATTGTACCACTAAAAGCAACTTCTCGCAATTAAAGCTTTAAGCTATAAGCCAAATATGAAGTAGTTGGCCGATGTGGTAGAAGAATATTCGATTTCTGATGAAAGGGCTGCTCATCTGCTGCATATGTTTAAAATATATTTGAGTCGCCTCTTCATAAATGTGCCAGAGCCACCCGAAGGACTCGATCTACTTAAAATCTTGAATGGAGCATCTTCTAGGATTAGTTCAAGTATGAAGTATGAGGGTGATTTCCAAGATTGTACATATTCTTTACATTGATGAAATAATAGAAATAGTGAATTATGTGAAGAATATACCTCCATCCTTTACGACGTATTCCACCTACTGAACAAAACCAAATGTTTGAGCAGTCTTCAAAAAAAACTACCAGATTCTTCTGCGTCTCACCAGAGATGAGTACATTTTATGAGAACAATAAAGATGCTAAATTTTAAAAAATGGTTTAGTTTTTGTGTTCTTATACACTGATCTATAATAAACTTTGAATCCTAAGCAATAAAAATTAATTGAAACAATTCAGTAAATTTGCAAAAACTATGAGATATAATTAATTGGCACAGTATTCTTTCTCCTGAACAATATAATATCAAATTAATGAATGTAGATGTTACTGAAATGAAAGAAGCAGCTCAATTAAATATTCACACAAGGTGTGTGTGTATAATTTAGTAAAATGCAAAATCATCATCATAATATCAATTTCTTCCTGACTCAAAGTGGATGGAAAAGACGAAGTGAACTCCAAAAAACAGCAAAAGATCTCGTGGAGGAATATTGAAAGGTTCACCCTAAATTTGCGAGGAGTTACTTATTTAGGTAGCTAAATATGGTGCATCACGTGGCTAAATATTAAGTACTAGTCCAAAGGGCAGCCGAAATCAAGTGAAATGTTTAGTCAATTAAAAAATCATAGATTCATAATTTTATGCAAAGATTTTTATTCAAAGAGCGTATATAGTAATTATAATTATAAGTTAAATTTGGTTCAAATATATGGACAAAAAGATTAAAGTTTTACCATATACACGAGTACATTAATTAGAAATATTGATGTAACAAAAAATTATATAAAAATGGAGACAAAATATAAATATGGTAAAACAAGCTATTTCCAACATCTTTCAAATGAGTTAAACAATAAACAATTCAAATACAAAACTGAAATTCTATTTTATTTTTTGGTTTTATAGCTTGTATGTAATTGTAGAAGATGTATTCTTACCTTCTTCTAAAGGTTGTGGAGCTGGGATTGTACCAACAGAAACAGGATTTAGTGGATGAATAGCAGCGGCTGGAACAGCACCAGGAACAGGAATACCATTAACTGAAATGGGGGCATCATGCCATTGTGATTTAATAGAACTATTGAAGAAGTTGTCACCGTATTCAACAACATCGGCAATATACTTTCCAACAGCTGGCAAATTCTTAAGACCAAAGCTGAATTCACCAGTACCGAGAACAAGATTCTTATAAGATGGATGTTCACCAATAAACAAAGGCGTTGGTCGCTCAACAGGCAATGTAAGAGCAGGCAATGGGAAAATCTTGGTAGAATCGTCAACATCTTCTGTGGTAATAACAGCACCTGGAGTCTTTTGAACAACTTCAATAACAGTTTCATCACCAGCAGGTGTGGTTGTGGTTGTGGTAGTAGTAACATCAATACCAACATCCTTAGCATCGCCAGAAATAACAGTCTTCTCAGCAATAATTGTATCACCAGATTCGGTAACAGCACCCTTAACATTATTTTCCTCATCGAAAATCAAAGAAGTAACCTTTCCTGAGACAAATTTAGCACCAAGCTTTTGTAATTCTTGTCTGATAGCTTTTAATGTATCCAATTCTTTTTCACCTTCATAGTATTGATAAGTAGCATTGAATTTTTGAGTGTCAGTGACATCATCATATTTATAAGAAGAGTATTTCTCTTCTGGAGATGAATACTCATTGGCAGCTTCAAACTTACCTCTAAAGAATGGGTCTGTTTGCCATAATTTAGCTGCTTCAACAGCAATTTCAGTCTCCTCGGTTGGCTTGACGTAAGTAGTTTCGGTCTTGACAGCAGTAGCTGGTGCAGTATAAGAAGTTTCCTCGGTAATGACAGTTGGTTCACCGTAAACGTATGGGGTTGGTTTAGGAGCAGTCCAAGTCTTCTTTTCCTCAACAACTTCAACTTCTGGAGCAGCATTGGTATATGTTGTTTCAACAACCTTTGGTTCAGTGTACACAAATGGTGTTCTTGCTGGCTTAGTGGTGGTATATGTTGTTTCGACAGTTTTTGGTTGGGAATAAACAAAAGGGGTCTTAGTAGAGTAAGTAGTTTCCTCTCTAACAACAGTTGGTGGTTGAGGTGCGGCATAAGTTGGAGGAGCGGAACCATAAGTTGTTGTTGTCTCCTTAACGACCTTTGGAGAATCTGGAGCATCAGCATAAACAGTCTCATAAACTGGGTAAGGAACACCAGTTGGACCTTGTCTAATATAAGTAGGTTTGGGTGGTAAAGCAGGAGTTGAAGTAGTAGTGGTTTCCTCCTTTATCACTTTATTGTCATCTATGTATGTGGTAGTTTGAGAAACAGTTGGTTTTGGTGGAAGAGGTGGAGCAATAACAAAAGGAGTTTGAGCACTAGAAGGTTCATAGCTTGTAGTTTGAATGGTTGAGTAAGGGCCTTCTTCAGTTGTTGTTGTTGTCTTAACTTCCTTTTTGGTGTCAACTCCGGGGATTTTATCGACATTTGGGTCAACAATTGTGACATTTTTGTACCCTTGTCTTAAAAGCCAAAGGGATGTGGACAAACCATAAGCACCACCGCCAATGATAAGAATTGGGGCGTTTTTATCAGCAGGGGGTGTTGGAAGATCTTGAGCCATTGTTAAATAGGAATGATGTATTCTATTAAAAGAGGGTTGTGTGAAGAAGAAGAAGAGTTCAGGGGAGGTTAAGTAGAAATTTATATGAGCAATTGCCAATGCCAACTTCCAGCCTCCTCCATAAATGTGTTGCAAACAAATCTCTATTATAATATATCATAATTTTGCATCTTTTCCACGACAACTCACTCTAATGCAAATGCACATATGCATTGCACAATTCAAAGAAAATACTGCATATGGCGTAGTACATGCTGCACTCTGCCTATTTGTAAGAATTTTCAACATCCGCCGCCTCCTATTCCCATAAATATTATTGTAATTGGCCAATTTTGTTAACTTCCCGCTTCCTTTCTGTTTTCGCTTCTTGTTTTACAATTTTCTTCTATTTACTTTTAACTGGATTCGGTACAGAGTCAACGAAACATATAGCCAACCTCTTCCTTGCCCTCCATTATTCAATATTTTGCATATTTTGTAGCATGATCAAGGGTATTGTAATGCTCAACTGCTAGCTTTATGTTATGGAGACCTCTTCATCATTAATATTGTCAAGGCAAATAAATATATAAATGCACGCGCACGCCTCTATTTTTAGCTCCTTTATAATTTTGCTGGCGATGGATTAATATTTCAAATCGATGTCCTATAGTTATAGCAAATGTAAAGATCTAGAGTAAAAAGCATGGCCACAATTACAACACATTAAAATATATCGACTGAAATAAAATAGCTTAAATTATTTATACGGAATTCATATTACTATGATGTGATTAATAGTCAATGGTAACTACATTTAAAATTAACGATTAATTCGTTGCAACGAAAACAAAAAGAAACAAACAATATTGCAATTTCTACTTATAATAATAATTAGACTTTTTCATCAGGTTTCTTCTCCTGTTCCATGCTATCTAATATCCTCTCATTTTCTGCAGCATCCATAGCATTTAATTCAGCTTCAATTGCATTATACTTCTTAAATAATACCCAAAATATACATCCAGTGATTCCAGTAGCTATTGCTAATCCGGTATACATCCAGACCAATTGTGGATCTTTAGCGGTTGGTGAAACTGCCATTCCAAGCAATGCACCAAAAGCATTGGTGAGCAAAAACATTGACATGATAAATGACTTCATACTGGCTGGAGCTTTGGTATAGGCGTATTCAAGACCTGTAATGGAAGCAAAAACTTCAGACAATCCAATTAAAACATAGGCTGGAGTTTGAATTGCTATGTGAATTTCATTTGGTAGGGTAGAACCATCTTCTAACATTCCAGCAGGACAGTCTCTTGGATGGTCGTAACATGGCCCGGCGTTATAAACAAGTTTTTGAACAATTGCAGCATATCCCATAGAAGCAGCAGCCAATAAAAATCCCCATGTAATTCTCGTTATTGGTTTGAATTTGATACCAATCTTTCTTAATCCTGGATAAACCAACTTATCACAAATTGGAATGAAAATGATTAATGTTATAGGATTAATATTTTGCATGATATCATTTGGAATTCCATGTGTTTGCATCGTACCACCTTGAGAAATAAAATTATTAACCATCTGTCCATAAACTGTCCAATAAATTGGGTAAAAGCAAAATACTTTACAAGCATAAATGGCTCTCTTGACTTCTTCAACATATTGATCAGTCCATTTGACTGGACTAGAACCATTTTCTTGTCGGATTGTTGGTTTGGCAGCTTCAAAGTTTTTATTCCTTACCGCGATAAATATAACTTTAAAAGCATCAATAATAACTGATCCCTTTGGTGGTTTATTAACATATCGTTTTTTACCAGCAACTAAAACAATAAGTCCAACAAAGAAAAAACAAAATGGTAATAGATATGCTGACCAAAATCCAATTTTCATTTCCATTGTTGTTGTTGCAATTGCTGATAATGATCCAACATTAATACAAAAATAAAAAATCATAAAAATTGATTGAATTGTAATGGATGGATCAACAACTACTTTTTCACCTGTTTTTTTCAATGTTTTAGTTCTATATCTAGTATTTGTATATTGTTCGGCAATTAATGGTGAAACATTTGATTTAATTCCACCTGTTCCAAGGCCGATAATAATCATTGCTGCAATAAGACCACCAAGAGAGGCACCATTTTTTTCAATAGCAGAAGGTAATGCCGTAGTAAATAAAATCAAAATACCAAATGAATAAAAACATGCAAAATAGAAGATTGTCTTGTATTTACCCCAGTAAGTATCAGCAATATAGGCTCCTAATAATGGAGTCACATAACACCAAAATTGGAAGAAATAAGATAATGCGGTAGCACCTGATTGCCCAAGTCCAAGAGCACCCGGAGGATCTTTACTACTTCTATCATTTTGCATATAATTCATAAAGGGTCCACTTAGACCATAATAAGCAAATCTTTCACACAACTCGACAACAGCAATTAGCCATACAGATAAAGGAAGCGAATCTTTGACATGACGAAGAGTAAGAAATTCTTCTGAATCTATCTCGACAATAGAATCATCATCATTTTCTTCATCATTAGTGATGGTAGCAACTGGACGTACTGTTGCAGGCAAATCCTTTGATTCCCGTACAGATGAGGAAGACCTTGAGACTCGAGACGCCATTAGGTTGTGCAAATATATATATATATAGAAATATTTTAGACTACTTAGAAATCTAAAAGAAAGAAAACTCTCTGTTTAAATACTTTAGTTGATATTACACGGAAGAAATATATGCATTTAAATTATTGGATCAATATTGCCAAGACCCTGCATGATTATTCGCAAGCGTATTCTTATTACGTTACATACAGCCCACTAGCCAATCTGATGATAACTCACTATTTCACTATCAATTTAACCTTCTTATTTTGCTTTCCTTTGCTATGAAGCAAAATCTAAAATATCACGGAACTTAAAAAGTATCTTGTAGGTTTTCATTGACTTAACTTGTCATTCTTATCATTATGTTGGTATAAATGTTACAGCGGGTGTACAATCGATAACAATTAATTACCCAATCACCTTTAAGTAATGTGGTGCCGTGTGGTCTTGAATATAAACATCATTTAGAGCTTTATATACGGCTAAATAATAATAAGGTATGCCAAAAAATATGAAGCTTAAAAGTCATGAATAAATCATGGTCGACGGAAAAATCTATAAACTAAAAGATAATACATCAAATTTTTCAATATTTAAGATATTTGAGAAAAATTCAATTGCAAATGTTTAATTAAAACTAATGAAGTTTAGTCGCGGCAGATCCAATTAAGCTTCAATGTTGTATTGAGCTATTGCTACAAATATGAAGCAATAACATCAATTTTATAGATCTAAATACAATCCCTAAGCTTCGAAACGATTATAATGATATTAAAACTAAGCAAAGAACAATTTTTTAAACCTGAGCTAGCTAATCAAGATGAATTTCAAGTAAGAACTAACCTCTATCCATAAGGTTAATTAATGGACAAATTCAAAAGATTATAAAAACGAATCAATGATTTTAGGTAAGTCTCATACTTAATCCTATCTTCAAATATTAATTAAGTATTGGTGGTTAAGTTCCTAGGTTTCATGGTATAAGCTTATAACTCATGGCTGCCAGGATGGCTAGCAGAGGTAAGAGATTACTCTAGATCTTATATTTTATTAACACTAACAATATTTTCACCGTTGAAAAAAAGTATTAGCATTACTAGGTGTCTTTTTGAAGAGGACAAATGAAATTTTATTACTAGGAAAGATAGCGGATAAAGTCTTTAGATTTTCCACTTATGATTGATCAATTCAAAATAGGAAGCTACTTATGAACATAGCTTTGAAATATAACATACATTAGAGTGGGTTCCCTAACTCAAGATTGAACGGTAATATAACTATATTAAATTTTTCACTTGCAATATCTACTAGTTAAATGAGTTTCACACGCAAAAAATACATTTCTAATAACGTGGAAAGAGGTATTGCTGAATGAATGAAATATCTTGAGATTTTTTAAAAAATAGTTTCATCAAAAATATGTTATGTTGAATACTGTTAACCAAATTAAAAGTATTTCGATCTCACTATAATTTTAGCAATTTCGTTTGAAGAAGAAGGAAATTTCATATTCAGAGATTAACAAATTAATAAATCTAATATTATCCTGTCTAATTTTTGCTCTTAATTGTATCAAGCCATCAAAGAGGATGCACCTACCGCGTTATCACATTGGGATGATTTTAACACCTGATAATCGTGTTTCAAAACATTCTCCTCTTTATATTTTTGTGGTATATTATAAGTATATAAGTTATAGGCTAAATGATTCCGCCATTGGAACATAATTTGCAGTAACTTGTTATACTTCTCAAACTTAAGTTTCATTATGGCAAATTACTTAGAAGATTTTTTATATTTTCTATTATTATGTGAATTCGTAATTAACAATAGGTGATCCTGCATATTTGATATTCGCTCCTTGATTATGCGGATAATTTAATATTTTAATCATTACCGGTAATAAAATATATAAAAACAAACAATAATTTCATTATATTCAGAGTTGGATAAATAAGAGAATGTATCTTTCACAAGCTAAATGTGTTAAAAGAAATTCCGTTAGGCTTGAAAAAGAAGGCTCAAGCCTGAATGAATTAGGGTGAAGAACTTCTTTAAATTTATACATTATGATTGATGATATGAGGGTTTCTTATCATCATGATATCCATATAGTTTAGAATCCAACAACATTTTGAGCAGTATATGGCTCTTCCAAGTATTTGATGTCTTCAACACTAAGAACCACTTTAATCACTTCAACAGCCTCATCAATTCTGATTTCACTACTTACAAAACGGAATCATTTCTCTCTCTTCCTCTCTATATATTAAATTATAGAAATTTTGCATAGAGATGAATTTTGTCAAGTTATGTTTCTCTGCTATGAATTGTAATTGTGCAAAGTCAACGGCTCTCATACTTGAAGCTCCAATGTAACGAGCTTTACCCGATCTGACGATATCATTCAAGGTAGTCATGATCTCTAACTTTGGTGTCGTGGGGTCCAATCTATGAATCTGATACACATCAATATACGTTCCAAGTCTTTCAATGGAGTCATCTACGGCATCCATCAAATGCTTCCTTGATAATCCAACTTGATTAACATATTTCTGTTTTGGATTGACAGGCCCAGATCCTGATTTAACCAGATCAGTGGCAGGTGGTTTACCAACAGGATCGGAAATAAAGAAACATTTGGTTAAAATAACAACAGTTGATCTTTTAATTGAATACCTTTTAAGGAATTTTCCTAATAAGATTTCTGATTTCCCGTTACTATAACTATCTGCAGTAATCATATGTTCTAATACCAACATCGTAAGCTTTCTTTATTAACGAAAATACTTTTTCTTCATCCTCAATTACCATGATTCCTCACCATATGACATACAGCCCATAATAATTTTTACGAATAAATGCACTCAAAAATTGGTTTTTCAAACTCCGTTTTGCTTATTGTATCAAACATTTCTAACAATCTTGATACACTTTATTTAGTCATATAAGAGGTCATATATATAAATATTGTAAGTATGAAACGATTTATTTTAGGTATAGACCATACGGTTTATGATTAATCCTTTAGATTCTCATTGAAGTACGGAATTTCCACCGTGAGTTCGGTATTATGGAGGGAAGTATTCGATGGATGGGTGGTTTTTCAAAAATTACCCTTTTTGATATAAAACTTACTTATCACCCAGACACCGAACATATAACTCCCCTTTTTCCGAAAACACACCCACTTAAGCGCCGAATATTTCTCTCCATAATATCTAGTTACACTTCTATAAGAAGTTTAATTAATATTGTATGATAAAAATTTAACGTTTACATTATTTTTATCAGTAGTATTTACTATAATAATATAAGATAATAGCCATATATCATCCATTTTATGTTATATCGATATATCGTTTATCGCGTTGCTAATCAATAAGTTGAAACACCTCATTTGAAACTATAAATCGAATTAACTTAAATTATATTTATTGTAATTTAGATAAATTCAAGACTCTGTAGAGTCTCTATGTATTATATATTTCAAAGACTGGGTGATTCGGTAGATACATGTATATTTTTTATAATGGAGGCAAACTATCGGTACAAATAGGAAAATATTTAGTCACGTACCTAAATTAACTACCGGTATATATTAAAAAATCGATATATCTTTCATCTTTCATATGCATGTTTGAAATATAAAAACTAATCCGTACGATGAAAACATACTACCAACTATATTTTGGGAAAGACTAACATTATTGCTTATAAATTAAAGCCCATAATGGAATTCGTTTCTAGTGGGTGGAATTATTTATCTTATCGCCTTATAAGGTACCTTATAACGTTAACAATATAGATATGAATCATATGATATAAAAGGTTAAGAAATATGTTTTAATCAGAGTTATCATGATTAGGCACTCTTACAGGCATTGAAACCTTCCCCATCATTAATGATCATGAGAAATTAGAATATACCCCCATTTTAAATTTATAATATTAACGCATGTTGAGTAATTTTTATTATGTATATAAGCATTATATATTTTTTTTTTCACTATAGCTACATGTATACCGATATAATTTATTTCTTACTCATAATAACGGATTTATTACAGATCTAATATTAATGAATAATAAAGATTCGTACTTTTTATGAGTTCATTTATCATACTAAGAGAAAATGAAATACATGAACACCATATATTATCGTGATCATAACCATGAAACATAATAGAAATAGTTATAAAAAATGTGAAAATAAAGATTTAAACAATTGCAAAACAGTCAGTGTGCATAAAAAAGTGAAATGAAAATGAGATTAGCTATAGTAAAATCAGGTATATATAAACAGATACTAAAAAAGATAAAAGATAAAGAGAAAAAAGGGAAGATTCAGATCTTATGAAGAATGAAAAATATGAATAATGTTAATATTAATAGTTGAAACTATATGTAAAAACCGATAAAAACTGCGGAGATAGCCAAAATTTAGTACATTAATTTGTGATAAAAGAAAAAAGAAAAAGCAAACAAAACGATAAAAATTTATAAAGATGAGAGATATATGCAAAGAAATCAACAGAAAATAGTTCTTAAAATTCATCGTTACTTCCAAATATCCATTTAGTTTGGAAGATAAACATGTTTTTGGTTGGTTAGTTGCTTTCCTGGGTTTAGAGGGAATACTGGAATATAAACATCAACCCCTAAGTTTAGTGCTGCCCTCATTATCGCTAGATTCTTCCTCTTCCTCTTCCTCTTCTTCATCATTATTATCCATTAAGCTATCACTTTCGTAACTTTCTAAATCATCTTCTTCCATTTCTTCCTCATCTGAGTCATACACCCAAAATTCGTCACCAACTTCTTCCTCAACCTTTGGTGGTTCAGATTCTCCCACGTAAGCAGTACTAGCTTTTGGCATTATGAAACCTTCAGGAATATCCTGTTTTGATCTTTGAACATCTAAGTCCACACGTTTTTTATATGCTTCGTGATCTTTTTTCCATTCTACAGCAGCATCAACATTTGCAGGCGAGGATATATTTGGGTCTTCTAATAACGAGACGATGCTTATTAGCACAGATTCAACACTTTGAGCTGGAGACCACGTTTCCGCATCTAGTTCTCCGCTGGTGGGGTCACCCGAAGAGTGCAAGATAGAAATGCACAAACGACCATCCCTATAAACATTTGGATGATAAATAGCTGGGGTGAATCTGAATGTTGGAGGAGAAAAGGGAAAATCCTGTGGGAATCTCATTTGGGCCTATAATAATGTTAGTTCTATATAATTAATAAACATAAGGGGTGGTCACACAACCACCAAAAAATGAAAATAAGATATCACATACTTTAAAGTAGCCACCGTGATAGGCAGATTCTTCATTTAGAACCATTACACCGACATTCCTGCGTTTGGTTAGTCATATATTCTTTCAACGGAGATCTTCGTGGCCAACATACCAAATGTAAATATTGTCATCTTCCAGCTATAAACCAAAAAACAAAAATTAAACTGTTAAAAAGTTATCCCAACAAAAGATAATCAGAAATATTTAACAACATTCTCGGGCAAACTTTCATCTGCTCATCGGATGACGATGCATCAAACGAGACAAAAGCGAAGCAAACTCAGAACAAAGCTAAACAAAGTTGAAACAAAGCCAACAAGAGCATAAGATAAATAGTAATATTAGAATATAAAAACATACCGAAATATGGAAAGAGGGGATGGCTTTCTTCGAGTCCGTTAACTCTCTGAACTGCCTTAGCAATAAAGAAGCACTTGCTGGGTTAATCATCGAGGAATAAAAGATACGTAAATAATCGGCGAGTCAGGATGTAAAACTAAGGTCGTTTGTTTATATTTCTGGGGGTGAAAAAAGTCTAAGCAGAGTTATTAGGTGTTTGCAGATGGAAGGCAAAAGTCGGAGAGGAGTAGGAAATGTTCCGAGTTCTGTTATATAAAAAAGAAGAGAAGGTTTGAAGGAGGAAAAAAGAGGTTTTAGATTTGGATTTTGGTCGTTATTATTAATACGCAACACGTGATGCCTCCACATAGCTGAAATTATATTTCTTTTCTTAAACACATAAATTTTAAATCCATCCTTTTTAACCTTAAAATCAAAAAAATATCCAGCACTATACACAAATACAAAGGAAATACGTTCATTCAAATAATTCATATATTGATAACATACGTAGTTACAACTATGCTACTTACTTAAATAAACATCATAATTTTTGATTTTTACAATCAACAACTCATAATTAAAGTTCAAACCCTAAGCCCATATATTAAACCTCCTTTCGTTCAATTGCGATTCGGACGGCCTTAACTTGAGTATAATTATCTAATGCTTCCTCGCCCATTTCCCTTCCAATACCACTTTGGTTATAACCACCGAATGGAACTTGGTGATGGAATGCATTATATGTATTGACCCAAACAGTACCAGAATTTAGTCTATTTGCAACATCAATAGCCTTATTGATATCGGTTGTATGAATACCGGCACCAAGACCATAAATGGAGTCATTAGCCGCATCAACAACTTCATCAACAGTATGAAATTTGCTAATTGTGACAACTGGTCCAAAAATCTCTTCCCTAACAATCTTCATATTTTCTTTGACATCAGCAAAAATTGTTGGTGTAATAAAATAACCTTTTCCGTTTGGTGATGCATGTTTTTCACCACCAGTAACAATTCTGGCACCAGCTGCTTTACCTTCTTCAATACATCCAAGAATTTTATCTAATTGAACTCTAGAAGTTTGAGCACCTTGGAAAACACCTTCCTCAAATGGATCTCCAACAACTGTATTTTCAGCTTTTTCTTTGAAAGCTTTTAAAACTTCCTCGTAAACTGTATCTTGAACATAAATCCTTGACCCGGCACAACATACTTCACCAGAGTTATAATAAATACCAAAATGAATCCAATCAACTGCTTTTTTAAGATCAGCATCCGAAAATATAATATGTGGTGACTTACCACCGAGTTCTAAAGTAATTTTCTTTAAATTAGATGAAGCAGCAGCTCTCATTATAAGTCTACCAGTTGCAGTTGAACCTGTAAAAGCAACTTTTTTAACCTTTTCGTGAAGTGCAATGGCACTACCAGCAGTTTTACCGAATCCAGAAATAACATTAAATACACCAGGTGGGAATCCAACCTTTTTCATAAGCTGTGCAGCATATAATGCAGATAATGGAGTTGATTCTGCAGTCTTCATAACAACTGTATTACCCGTTGCAATAGCCGGACCAATTTTCCAAGACCACATTAATAGTGGGAAATTCCATGGAATGATTTGACCACAAACACCAAGAGGTTCTCTTCTTGTATAGTTAAAATGACTATCATTGGTATCAATCATTTTTCCGTATACTTTATCAGCCCAACCTGCATAATTTCTAATAACATTGACAACTAATTGAACATCACCTCTTGCCCATTGTAAAGCCTTACCATTATCAAGTGATTCAATAGATGCAATTATTTCGGCATCTTTTTCAATTTCATCAGCAAGTCTGAAAAGTAAGAGTCCACGATATGCTGGGTCTGTATTTTTCCAGGTTTGAAAAGCCTTATCAGCGGCATCAACAGCAACATCGACATCTTCCGCCAAAGCTTCATAAACTTCTGTGATAACCTCTTCAGTTGCTGGGTTTTCAACGGGGAATGTCTTACCAGCTATAGATGGAATGAATTCATTGTTAATGAAAAGACCAGTTGGTTGTTCATAAGAAAGACCATTAGGTAAATTGATTGTAACAGAAAGTGGTAAAGTCATTTTGATAATAAATAAATAATAGGCTTAAACTATGTGTAGTTCTTCTCTAAAAATTAACGGATTCTCAAGGATTTTTATATATTGATATGTATTTTGCTTCCTTTACTCCACATTGATTTATAACTGATGATCTATTTTTCAGTATACCCTAAACCACACAATACGATTTTAGCTTTTCATATTGATATGCTCTAGTTTTTGAATCGAGAGTCTTAATTGGTATATTACCTTGTGGGTTAGGACAGGGCAAATGGAAAATGATTTCATAACTCTACATATAGCTAGTTATAACATTAAGTTACTTAAGCCTGTGGTATATATTTTTGTAAAATAGAGATTATAATATAAAATACATATGCAACACTTTTATGTAAATGGAAATACTCCCCCGCCTAATCAAAACATACGAAAAAAATAAAGGAGGGGTTTTGATCCACGGCTAGCCATTTTGGTAAATATTTTATTCAATAGCTTGGAATTGAACTTTTGTGAGTCAAATTGTGACATAAGTTCTAGATCAAAGTAAAGTTCGGCAATGATGTGCTTTGCCTATTGCAACAGATACGATCGATTTCATAAATTAATCCTTTTGCTCTATTGGCAATTCTCAGTTTTGTATCAACTATGTACTGCAATGTTAACCATCATATAAGAATTGGTTTTAGTATCGATATATCCTTGCCATTGCAATTGTTATTTCCAACATTTTTCATAGAGTTTGCTTATTGTTGATTAACCCTTAATGGTAAGGCTAATTATATAATTATGCATACATGATTAATTTGTAGCAAGCTTGAGCGTTGAATGAGTCTATTTCCGTTCCACCAGACATATACATATTAATTATTCATCAATATGCTTAAATTTGTGGGGAAAATAGGGGAAATATATTATTATAGAAGTTAATAGGTTACATAGAGATTATATATCATTTATATAGTACTCCAACGATTATGGATGATTTTTCCGAAATGTTTCGGTAGATATTTTTGAATATTTTGGATGGTTTCCGGATGATATCGATAATTTACCGATTCATCGGAAAAGTATTTTGTAGGTTTTCAAGTAAATAACTTGTGTATTTCCAAAAGATTTGCCCTGATAAATTCTAAAGAATTATTCGTTTTCTTTTGAAATGTGATTTCGCCAAGCGTTTGGAAAAAGTAAGCTTTATATTTTTTCTTTATGCAATGATATGCATCCCCCAAAATAATTTTCCCTAACAATTTTTCCCAAACAAGTCAAAATTTATTTGAAGTTACCGCGAATTAATTTTTTATTTTGTGGTGAAAACCATTTCAATAAATGGCGGAATATTTTCTGAAAAGCAAAACAAAACTTTCAGAAATACACAAAATATTTTCTGATACCCCACAAAATACTTTTTTAATAAATATGCTTTATTTCCGGGAAACACGCAAAATATTAACATAACAGCCAAAACTTTTCGGAATTCCCCATCGTATAGTGAAAGTAGACACAACATCTAGATGCAGTATCTGAATTCGAACAAGAATGTTAAAATTTTAATTACTTTACATTTACACCTATTGCAATTGGTAGCTTATTATGAGGAAGAAACTAAAATATTACAGATAATTATTTAGTGTTATTTATAAAAGATTATTGGAAATTATAAAAATTAATTGGCGCTGTAAGGATATAGCGGTTTTATGATTGAAGAAAAGCTTGTGTGACTCTCGTGCATCAGAGATTCAGAACCTGGCAAGCGATATGCGATTTAAAAGATAATTCTATGAAATCTGAAAGGAATTAGTGAACCAACCACCCACATCCAAATATTTACTGATTACAAGTTTGATTAGATCTCTATTTTGACTAGAAATTCATTAACGAATTATCTAAGAATTGTTTAGTGATAATCCCCAAAACTCTTCCGCAACTTGTTTAAGGATTAACTAGCGATTTAACGATGAGATCAGAAAAGCTAACGTTTCCTCAACTCCCTAATTACCTAGGCCTAGAAATTTATCAACGATGCGTCTAGAATATTTTTAGCCCCTACATAATTATATATTAGCTATTACTTATAACGAGGGTCTTATAATCCTAGGATGTACCCTCGTTAGTTAAATCTCTTTATGTATGATATTTGATATCGATGATATATATTTAATTGTCTACAGAATGTTACTCACGGGAGTCATGGGCCATGGCTATGTTAAACCCATAACATAGGAATATTAAATAGATATGTAAAAGGACCAATGGAAATGTCCTGAGGCAGACTAATAAAATATTTATTTGGATACATCTAAAATAAGGTTATAATAATCTTCTTCTTTTCTTACAAGTGAACCAATTGCTACATTGCAATATATATATATAGTTATAAGTGCACGTGTGTAACCTCAACTAATACTAATATTGATTATCAGTAACTGGCCCAAGATTTAAACACTAGCTATAGCTAGTACTAGCATAGTAGCGATAAAGAACCTTAAGGGTTATATGTCTCGTTGTGAACCAGCTAATAATCACTAGCTACTGGTTAGTACCGGTGTATAAGTTGTAATTTCCATAGTTAGACATTAAATTTTTTATAATGATATCATCAATGATAATTATAACTTCAACCACTCCCGATCGTTCCCCAACTGTTAACAAATAATTTAACATTATAGTGCTTGTAGCCTTGTACTACGCCACATTGGAGGCTCCAATAATACATAACGCTCCCTACCAAATGTCCAATATGTTTTTCTTCCAATTGTATATGCAAACCGGAACAACAGAACAAGAAATAATAATAATATAATTCCTATTACTTCGAAAAGAGCGGGGATATCTATATTACGATAGTGAAGTCACATCGTGTTGTATAGATAGCCAATCAAATAACTGTAATTACTCATTCCCCGTACAAGCGATTACCCTGAAACCAAAACCGTTATAATTGTAAGGAAAAGCGTATCTCACTATTAATTATTGGCATGCTTATCTGTAAGGTAATTGTACCTGCAGCCGTGCGTCGGATATATTTTTCCTGGTTGTAGACCTAGTTGAATAACCATTAGTCTCCTCTTATTTTCCAAAAAACACCAAAATCATAACTTCGGTCAATAGGCACATTTTATTTGTTAATAATTAAGTATGAGAGTTTGATCAATTGTAATTGAAGTCAAAATGAGGGGTAGTCATATCAAAACAGAATATTTAAACTCTAGAAGTAGCACAAAGTTCTCATATCATCATTTTTATTGATTACCACTCAATTATCTTTTACAATGTCCTCAACTTTAAGAACAGCTAGATTAAGCAAATCTCTACTCAAAACTCAAGCTAGATCTTTTTCTGCAACCGCTGCCGCCAATGTCCACGGTTTTTACATTTCACCAATCTCTCTCTTTGGTGAAGGTGCTGTTGAAGAAGCTATGAATGTTATTAAGAAAAAGGGTTTCAAGAAGCCACTCATTATTACTGATCCAGGTATTGTTAAAGTTGGATTAGCTGACACTGTTGGATCTTTGTTAAAGGATAGAGGTATTGCTTCAACCTTGTTTGGAGGAGCTCAACCAAATCCATCTATCGAAAACGTTTCAGATGGTCTTCAAATGCTCAAAGATAATAACTGTGACTCTGTTATCTCAATTGGTGGTGGTTCTTCTCACGACTGTGCTAAAGCTGTTGCTCTTGTTGCTGCAAATGGTGGAAAAATTCAAGATTATGAAGGTGTTGATGTTTCTGATAAAGCCCAAGTTCCATTAATCTCTATTAACACAACTGCCGGTACCGCTTCAGAAATTACAAGATTCACAATTATTACCGATACTCCAAGAAAGGTTAAGATGGCCATTGTTGACTCCAATGTTACTCCAACAATTGCCGTTAATGACCCAGCTACAATGATGGGAATGCCAAAGGGTTTGACCGCTGCTACTGGTATGGATGCGTTAACACATGCTATTGAAGCCTATGTATCAACTGGTGCCAATCCAATTACAGATGCCTGTGCCCTAAAGGCAATCGATCTTATCATTGAAAATTTAGAAACAGCAGTTGTCAATGGTCAAGATAAGACAGCAAGAACAAACATGGCATATGCTGAATATTTGGCTGGTATGGCTTTTAATAACGCATCCTTAGGATATGTCCATGCTATGGCTCATCAATTGGGTGGATTCTACAATTTACCACATGGTGTCTGTAATGCCATCTTGCTTCCACACGTTCAAAAGTTCAACTCCAAAGCTGTTGCAGCTAGATTAGGAGATGTTGCCAAACACTTAAAGGAATCTGAACACACAGCAGAAGCAGCCATTGCAGCTATCGAGAGACTCTCCAAGACAGTTGGAATTCCAGATGGTTTAAGAGGTCTAGGAGTTAAGGAAGCTGATTTTGAGATCTTGGCTGAGAATGCTATGAAGGATGCATGCGGTTTCACCAATCCAATTCAACCAACAAAAGCTGAAGTTATTGAATTGTTCAAACAAGCTATGTAATCACATAGTATATTATAGCCAATTTCCTGTCTATATATAGTTTTTGGAGATTTAAGATATAACGAGCAACGAAAATCACGAAAAATGTTAATGTCTAATATTGATTTTATACAACATTAATTAGAAGTTAAATAAAAATATATATTTTTGCATATCAATTAAAGATTTTATTGTATTGTTAATTTTTGATAGATAGCCATCTTGCTCTTGAACAGTCGATATTGACTTGACTCTTGAGAGATCATAATAATGGATTAATAAAATATAATATATAAGGTAAATCAAGATACGCATCCTCGGTAAATGTTATTTGTCGCACATATAACAATAAATAAAGTAAAAAGCTCACAATATCAATAGAATATGTTTAATTTAAACGATAAATATTTGTTGTTATATTCATGAATTTTAAAATTTAGAACCTATCCTTTTGGATTCAAATGTACGGAAGTTAAAGAATATTAGAGGGGTTATAAACCTTCATTTATATATTTCATTATTGTTTTTTTTTTTGTCATTTAAGGTCCACCTTCCTAACTATTGAGCATATTTATTCTTAATAAGATATTGTCATATAGTTTCCAAATTATTCCAACGCGTTGAAATAATTTGCACTCGGCCCGTACAACTCAAGACACAACTAAAGACGCGTCTCAAAATCAATATTACAGAACTTATAAAATTATGACAGATTCTAACAATAATGATATAAAAAAACCTAAATCAAATCATCATCAGTTCTTAACACCACGGGGTCCATTACGTGATATAGATCTTCAATCACCTTTTAATAGGAACCCAAAACTTCTTCATAATAATAAGATTCGCCCAAATGATCAGCAAATACAATCAAAAACTGTTAAAACAATGAATTTTTGTTATGCTGAAAATGGGAAATTAACACATAATTCAAACCAATCCAAAATATCTAAAAGAATAAAGGGGATGGATTTACGATCTTGGCAGAAGCAATGGAAGGATATAATGATGAAAACAGTAGTATACTTTGATTCAGTTCAAGGGAAAGATAAAAAAGTTGATCAGTATTTAACACTTCTAGGTGCCGTAAGTCTTTATATCTACCATAATTTTTATATTGTGATACTAATCAACTTTCATAGGTGATTGAACCGTTTTTTGATTCACGTGTAACATTGGTTATAACAAAACGAGCAATTGATAAAATTGAACACTTACCATCACACGATGTTCTTTCGAAGGCCCAATCGATGAATACTAAAATTTGGACTTATGATAGTATGTATCAAACATAAGGAGCTGAATATATAAATTAATAACTAACATTTGTTTGTGCTTGTTTCAGAACTTTGTCGCTTCTTGAATAATTTACTCTTTAAGGAGAAAGAAAAAGTTGCAACGGCCACAGCAGGACGGAATCAAAATTTATCAAATCTCCTCATGGAGGAGAAGGCTAATGGGCCTGGAGATCGCGATCCTCGAGTTAGGCGTGATGATTTCCATTATTTCAAAGGTCCTTACGTTTTGGTATATGATCCGAAAAACAAATATCGTACTTTTTTAGCACATGAATATCAGAAACCTTTGGATCCCATTGAAGGAAGTTGGCCCCAATTTCGCGTTTCACCAATTGGAAGGTGTCCATTTGTAAAATATAAAGGCTATAGTAAACAAAAGAAACACAGCAGCAAAGAGCTTGTTGCTACACATAAACAGATAGCTTCAACAGAAAAAAATAATGAAGATAAATATGTTTCGAGATCACAATCAGATTTGGAAGCATTAGCTCCTACAATGAAAGTGGAGGATGTATGTATTCGAAATTCTGAGGATAATGATATTGATATGATTAAAACGCCAGAAAAACAAATTATACCATCTTTATTTTCTAAAAATTCAGGTGTACATGATGATGTTCATAATCACAGTATGTTTTTCGAAATTGCTGCATCAGGTGTTAATATTTCGACAATAGCATCTGTTGCAAAATCAATGATGCGATCTACAGATACACCAAATCTTAATAAAGGAAATGGAAATGGGTTAGCACCAACTACAACACAAATTCCATCGAAGCAAGTTAATCAATTAAAACGGAAAATGTTCGAAAAAAGAAAACCGCCCACTTATCCAACTATTAAAACTTATCAATATAAGATGGAAAACTTAAAAGCTAAAAAGAATGAAAAAATGTGTGGATTCTGTGAGAATTGTAAAGAACAATATGATGATTTTGAATCCCATATTCACAGTAAAAAGCATACAAGATTTGCACTTGATGATTCTAATTTTACACAAATTGATTTATTAATAAAACGAATTAGAGAGAATAGTGATCTCTGGTAGGTTTAGAATCTGTCGGATCAATACACACCAAAAATGTTATTAATAATATTTGGGATATAGCTATGAATTATTTCATGTGTATAATTATATATAGTAATATAGATGTAACAATATAGCATGATATATATTATTATTATGAATATACTTATTTGACATATAGATTTATTTTAGTGTCACTTAAAGCTTTAATAACATCTAACTTTCAATCGCAAGGATAAAGGTGGCGTACGTGCGCAACAACGCGAACTATTATGACTATTGAAAATTTAATATATAAAAAAAAGAAATTTGAGTTTTCTACCCAAATATTAATTCGATGGTTCGTTATGGCAGTATGTAGTATATTACTTCAATAAGCGATTACAAATTTATTTATGGAATGCAGAGAAATAAGACGTTATGGTATTAAAAAAAAAAAAAAAAAAAAAAAAAAAAAAAAAAAAAAACAAGTTAATAAAGGGTGTTGCGTAGATATATATATATATATACGTTTCATAGCAATAACCCAACTTTTAGCAATTAATTCAAACAAAAAGCGCAATCACAAAAAATCCAAAAGACAAATCCAAAAATCCAAAAGTTAAAGGGACACTACTACTTTATAGAAAAGAATATCGCCCCTCTTTATAACACTATTTCTCAAATTATATTCATAATATAATTTTAAACTTTTTATTCTTTAGTAATCATCAGGGTTTGCAACGCGTAAGATTTTTCGGGAATAATCTGCTTCATCAGCCAAAGTTCCTTGACTAAGACGTCGGGTTCCCAGCATTTTTGGATTTAATCTATCATCATTGTTCATATAAGGAGTATATAAGTCGCTCCCGCCAAATTTATCATCTCCATCCACGAATGGATTACGGTTACCTCCTTGTAAACTATTATCATCATGGTTGCGTTTCCGATACCAGAAAGCTAGAAGGACTAGAGAGACTATGGCCAATAGCCCCAAAACTACGCCAACAACTATTCCGACAATAGCACCCTTTGAAACTCCAGAATCATTCTTTTTATCTCCAGACGCAGAAGCAGATGGTGAGTTAGAGCTAGAACTTGAAGAGGAGTTGGTTGTAGACGAAGCACTTGAGTTTGGTCGTGGGGTTGAATCTGATCCAGAAGTAGCACCAGGTAGATCGGTTGTCGACGTCGTCGAAGATGTAGACAAAGACGATGTTGAGCTACTCAAGGTTGTCGAAGAAGCTGATCCTTTAGAAGAAACAGCGATATCTACTTCATAAAAGTTGTAAGCATTCTGTCCGCCACACATTTCCTGATTATACCCAAGACATCCAACATTACAATTTGTGGAGGATACTTTGTCTCCAGAATCTGCATTTGAGTCACCACAGTAGCAATCAGCTCCATTTTTTAGAGCAAAATAGTTGTAACCTTGGCTAGCACAGTCTACTTGACATGTTTTCGAGCTTTGGTATGTATTTGCGGCTGCCTTCACAAATCCAGAGGGCAATGAAGAAAAACAACCCTCGGCAGTTCCATCTGCTATAACACTGGGCGAAAGTAGTAAGACAAAAGAAAATACTAATAGCCACGGTGTATAACTTAAGTGATTGGAGATCATCATCTTTGAGGACAAGGAATAAAGAAAAAGAATGGTGAGGCCAGAGAGAATATATCAGGGACAGAGGAAAGGGTAAAACTATAAAAAGTAGTTTTGGTACTGGTTGCAGAAGTTAAACTATGCAATAACCAATTACGAGGCGTCCTCGTATTCTCCTGCTTCAGATAAAGTTTTTACTCTGCGACATTGTATCACGCACGTTCACTCAAGTAAACTTAAATACATCATTCAAAACCTCTTTTGGACATCTCCGTCTTCCTTTTTAATCGCAACAGATTTTCGCGTTTTAATTCTTCCGAAAGTATCGTCCACTTCAAATGCTCTTTGCCCCCATTCACTTTGTTGGACACCTTCCACAATCTCACGTACTTTAGTATCATCACTACCTAGTAGGTCAGGACTACCTTGTCTTTCCCTTTCAAAAGTGGAGTCACCCAAAGATAAAGATGTCACACTGGAATTTACCTCGTTAACGTTATCCTTGGGTAGATCAGAGTCAAATCCATAAAGCCGTAACTGTATCTTATTAAAACTATTAGAATTCCAACATAGAATTTCAACCTGATCTTTAAGAATAGATTCATAATCGGGTATCCAATTAATTCCTGTTATAGAATCCAATCCATTGTTTACAATACTGTAGGGTTTATTCCAATGGTAGCTCCAAATGGAAAAATAGTTGGCCTTCCCATAAAACCCAATATATAATAAATCTGGAAATGATGGGTGAAATTCTAAATCCTGGATTGGTTTGGGATGAGTTATAACTGATATCACACCTCTTTTACCCTCTTCAAGTGTACCTTTTGACATCTTTAAAATTGAAACATCCCAGATAAATAACGTTTCTGGCATAGATCCACAAACAACTGCCAACAGCAAACCATCAGGAGAAAATTTCATCAGTTTAATACCTGAACCATTAGGTAACAAAAAACCTTGCTGTGAAACTTGGGGCACTTGAAAAGGTTGTCTTACTAATTGATAATCAAGATGATTTTCCTTTGAAATTACTCTTCGTTCAATAAGTTTCCATATAATCACTGTATCGTCATCACTTATTAAAGAATTATGAAAAATTATTGCAGTGATATCAAATAAAATATCAAAGATCACTATATTTTCGTTATCATCACCCACGAAAATAAGTTCCTTATCTCTAGATTTATCCCAATACCATTCAATTAAACTTGGCCCTAGATTCAACTCCCAGAAACTACCATATTTTATCCGATCCCTTTCACTTAGTGCTGTAGAATTAAACTTCATCATCGCATCATTTTTTGTTTCACCAAACCCAAATATATTGAATAGGCCCATCTTTAATCCAAGCACCGAGTTGTCGACAATTAGAAGCCATTTTCCCGACTTGCTCCATTTACTGAGATCTGTTTGAATATCCACAAAAGGCATATAATTCTGATTTTTTTTCGAAGGGTTATGCGTTTCGAATGTGTTGAGTTTACTAATAAGACTGTTTTCCTTTAGTATGGTATAATTTGTAATATAATCATGTGTATCTGGCCTCGTTATAATTGATATTGTTGAGCGTCCAGGTCTATTAAGAACATGACATGGTGATTTAGGTCGTAATATATCAAATAATTTCTCATTATACTGTAAAGACCACATTGTAGCATAAAGTTCATTTTCTGAATATACTAATAGTAGATTTGATCTTTTATTTTTTGAATCAGAATCTGACATGAGCCATTCTAATTTTTCTATTCCTCCATAACCTTGTCTAATCGTAACAGCTGAATCTGAATAAATATCATAAACCTTTATTATATCATCTCCCATGATAACGGCTAATTTTCCTGATTGTTTTTCGGTGTGTTCGATTCCGTTGATGGTTGATGATGTATCAATTGATTCCCAAATAATATCATGTATATCTGCCCATTCAGCTTTACTATTCCTTTTGTTATCAGAAAATGTGTTTTTGTTATTATTGACTCCTGTGTTTTCCAGTAATTCATTATTTGTAACAATCTTCTTGGTTGCAAGGGATTTCGTTGTCCGTATGACTAATCGACAACTATTAACATATGCGATGTATTTTCCACATTTCGATACTTTAGGGGGTATATTTGTAGTATATGTAAAAGAAGAAGATGTAGATAAAAAATTGATATTGTGATTTTCATCCGTATCTATATCTATATCCATTTTTTTCTTTGATTATATAATTTGAAATTGTAAAGTTTTACGCGTTGAAATTTGTTTGTGTAAAATGTAAACAAACGATCAAAAGCTTAAGTAAGGAACAAAAAAGTAAAATTATGGCATCCCCAAGGACAAATTAATATTTAGCAGACATTAATTATAAGCGTTTATTAGATTAACTATATATACTGAGAACTTATAGGATCATAAAATTTAAATCAAAACTAAACTATAGGTACAAAAAACGTTGTAGATGTCAAATTATATAGTTCTTTTTAAGCATAATTAAAGTAAATAGGAACAGACATTATGTCCCACTATTTATAACTGTCTAGTTAATCTTAAAATAATATTAATGTAGATAAATAAATTTAAAATAAAATGCAATGAAAATTGGTGTAAAGTAAGAAAAATGAATGTGCATATGTGGAATTAGTTTTTGTTCGATGTTTAAAAGGTTAATAAAAATTACAACAAGAACGATATAAAATGATAGTGTACAAGTTTCAATTTTATTAATATTTTGGAATTGAAATGTTAGAAATTTATTCATCGTCAAGAATTGCTTCTTCATTGTAAGTACTGGTATTGCTACCTTCGAATTCATCATAAAGTGGGTTTTTCCCTTCAACAAAACTTCTATAGTTTTGAGATACTCGTCGTGGCTTCTTCATTGCTAGATATTTTTCTAGCTTTCTGTCCCGTTCAACTGTCGTTGAAGAATTATGGCTTCCACTTCGGGACATATCAACTGGTGAAAATTGGCTTGATGAACCGAGATCTATTGAAGGAGATTGCATTCCACTCGCAACCGAATCATGAGAATAAGAAATTGGGGAATGTAATGAATTAATGGAACCATTAACCGATAATGGTGTTGATGATCGTGAATTAGGTAGATAGGGGCTTTGGGTTAAAGTGAAAGATGATCCGGAAATATAGGGTGATGAATTTATGCTTGATGGACAAGAAGAAGACATATCTGACCTACTATCATCCTGTAAATATTCATTTTTAACTTCCATTATATCTGATAATTTTATCTTTCTTCTTCTTTTACTTTTCCCATGTCTTTTCCTTTGTTTTTTCTGCTCATTAGTTTCTTGGTGTAGTTTTTGTTCATATTTCATTTGAATCCAATCTGAAATTGATGGTTGTTGACTTGCAGTTCTTTCAAGATTGATAGTTGTATTGTCATCATTAGTTGAATTTTTAATCATAGAAGGAGATGCACACTGGACATAATCGGGAATATCGCCAATGGAGCTTAAAGAAAGTGTATTTCGATAATAACCTGGTACCTTTTTTTTAAAAAAGAATCTCAAAGTGAATAATTTTAATCTTTCAAATAATGATAATTTATCTGGGTTAAAATCATCCTGGGGATGTGTAGTGTAATCGTGTTCTCGAATAGAAGAAAAATTCATTGTGGAACTTGAATCTTTCTCATCTACTTCACCTTTGGATGTATGATATTTATTTTGGTTTGATTGAACAACTTCATGAATTAATTGTGGTAAATCCACAACAATCATTTCTTTAATAACATTTAACATTTCATTACGAATTTCAGAAGATATCAATTCACTAATTTGATCAAAAGAACTTTTAATTACCATCGATTTAATAGGATTATTTTTAAAAAATAATGTTGCTTCTTTTATGCTCATATCAAAAACTTCTTCAGTCTCTGTATTCTCTGTATTCTCTGTTGATTTTGGTGTATTAAGTACCAAAGATACTAAAATATTTCCATCAAGTTTTATCTCCGATACTTTAATCTCTAATGGTAAAACCGAAGATTTTCCTGCAAGTAAAAAGCCAGGACTCGTAAATTCGGGCTCTTTGTCTACATAAAAACATTTCAATAAATTTGACTCAACTTTTGAAATGAAACCAATTTCACAATTTCCATCATAATTAATTTGAAATAACATTTTAATATTCATTTGAGTTTCTCCTTTAATCTGCGGTTCGTTGACTTCTAGTAGTTGTAAAGTTGGTGGAGAAGAACCATAATTGATGTTTTTGACAGACACCGGTTCTGTTAAAGGAGGAGGTAATATACTATATTTTGTCCAGAGCGGTGAAGACGGTGATACGGCTTGTTTCAGACATTGTTCTAACTGTTCTAGCAAGGGAGATGAAGAGGAGGTGGCAGATAAAGTGGTAGCTAGTTGTGCCCAGTTAAAAATAAAAGACATTATCCTGATCACAAACAATCAGAACGACAAATCCCGGGTTCTGTGAAAAGTGCAAAAATAAATAGAAGTTGAGTTGATAGAAATATTTATCAGTGGATGAAGATGGAGAAGAAGAGAAGCGGAGAAACGAAAAATGTTGGAGGTTTTATAAAATGATGATGAGCTGCGTTATGAGATAAGCTGTTGGGACTGGGTCGCACGTGTGTTCCAACCAAAAACCTAATTAAGTATAAGGTGACGGGTTCCTTTGCGAACCCTTGGAGACCGGAAATCACACTTTCCAAAAATTTATACAATTTCGAAATAAAATTAAAAAAAATATAAACCTATATATTTTTATGGATCATCAAGTGGAGAATATGGTGTTAAAATCTCCAGGTTGCTCTACTATACCAAATCTTCTCGTCGCCGTACTGAAGGGCATTTTTGGGCGTTGAAATTGATGTTATTTTTTCGATCATTTTCTTCACTTGTCCTTCTGTAATCCACGTAATGATTGAAACAATTGTCGTAGCAATAGTTACGCTCCTTGCCTAAGGCTCTATCATGTTTTCTGGTAACTCACTGGTTAAATGGTGATCTGGTAAGTAAATAAAGTTCCTCTTATGCACGTTCACCCCTCCATTAGTTGGGTCTTAGTAGCCTCATCTTTTCCATTTGACATCACATAGACTCTAATTAACTGCGAGTTTTTCTCATGGACTGCTTTATCAAGGGATAATTCACCTCCTGGAAATTTTTATCCCCAATCAGAATGCTTTCCTTATCCTGTAGCTTGTTAAGGAGAACTGATACTAATATAACCCACATTGCGAGCAAGTAGTAAGCCATTTTTTCCTCTCTTCATCTCTGAAATCTTTAGACCATGAACTATGGACATTTTATGATCTAAAAATGATCATGGGGGAGTGGAATCATTGATGAGATTGATAATTTTATTACAAGAGACAAGGTGCCATCTCGAGGAGGGATCAATCGAAAAATAGACAGCAATTCCAGTGGAACTTATTTCAGTCATTTTAACCAACTATGCTTGTTATTTTTATCTATCACCAAGATTCTATAAGGATGGGAAATACGAGCCGGCTTGCAAAGAATCTTATCATTGTCTATTTAAAAAGACCACAACCTATTGTTTGCTCAAGTAGTGTTGATTCGTAGTTATTGACATCTGTTCAAAGTTGATTTAGGACGCGTCGGGATATGTACTCTGCAACAATAAATTTTAGTTATTCGAAAATATCAAAGCCACGTTTGGGCAATTTCCAAGTGTACACCAACATCTTATTTTCCTGAAAAGCCGAAAGTTTTTGTTTTGTTTTATTATTTTGGAAGATTTAAGAACGGCGAAGTATTTTACAATCTTGTTACGGGATACTTTACGGTTCAAATACGCGTAAAAGGTGATTTAGTGTAATCTCAAACGTTGGCTTTCCATCTCCCGCTTTGAATCGAGTTTTTGTTTTGGTATGGTGGCGAGTAGTGGTTGGTTACTTATTGATTTTCGGTTCCAAAGGGAACGCAACTTCAAAGGAACCTGTCACCTTATAGGGTCTTATACGTGTATTTATAAATTTAGACCTCTAAAAATAGCAACTTCACCAAATTTGTGGATATTTGAAGATATTTATACACGTTTTCTTAACAAATATTGTACTAATTAATAGTACGAAATGAATAAATTAGATTGTAATTATGTACAGTGAGTGCCACATAACATTTTCACTTTTATATATTAACTCAACAACCTAATATTGATTCCAAATTTCAATTCCCAGTTATATATTCATAATTTCATATGTAAGGTATAAGTTACATAGCCCTTTTAAATTCCTTATTTATTCTTCTCTCTCAGCAATGTCAGCACCAAATATAAGCGGAATTGATACGTCTAAAATATATATATATATATATACAAGACATAAATCTTATCATTAGGGGCGATTTCTTGAGACTTCCTTGGTTTTTTTAAATCGGGATTTATGGTATGTTTGGGGTTTAATTATCTCCTTTTCAACAGACATCTTTCATCTCAGATCCAAAGAATAGTCCCAACCCCACAAACATGAAATCCAACGACGAGTTCCAAAATAATGGTAAAACAAAATCGAACAAGAAATTTTCTGTTTCAAATCTCGCTTTTGATGATAAGATGGATGTCATCTACTTGGCCAGAGATGACTCCTGTTGAGTCTGCTAGACATGATGTTAATACTCTCGAATCGCCTCCAGAAATTAAGTTGAAGGATATAGAGTCTTATAGAGGTATGTAACTATATCGTCTCTGTTATATGTAATGCAGAAGCTCTTGAATTATTAAAAGAACATCTTGATTATAAAATATCAGAAGTCTCTAATTCTTCTCAAAGAAAAAACCTTCAAATTTTACGATCAATGATTTTAAATAGTTTATCAAAAGAAGATTCAATAATTATTAGAAATTCAAAAACAATTAATGAAATTATTCAAATTTTAATTGGAAGATATGAAGTTGGTTTACAAACTTCATTTGACATTTATAAGTAGCTTTTCTCATTGATATGAATAAATTTTTATTATTATCAAAAATGGGTGAAGAAATCTCCGATAAAGCTAAAATTATTAATTTTTTTGGATCAATTTGGATTGAAGATGAATATGATTTAGTTAATACTAAAATATCATATTTAAATATTTGTGAGTATTTAACTGGTTATGATCCAGAATAAAGACTTTTGTGAAAGAATGATGAGGAAAACTACTGGTTTATCATTATTTTATTCAAATAAAAATAATAAATTGAATGATAAAATGAAGGATTTAGTCACAAAGAAAAATGATGAAACTAAATAAAAGACTTTGTCATCATCAAAAGCTAATTTAGAAGTTTCTGATATACATCATGAATCATTGGGTGAAGTGAACGCTTCTCTACAACGCGTATGACAACAACTAAAAGCACAACTACAACTACAACAAAAAAAACGGATATTCGTTTGTTACGAAGAAGTTTTAGGGAAAGACTTTTTCAGAGGTGTATATCAAAAAAGTAGTATAAGCCAATACCTTTTATTCAAGCTTTTGAAGATGGTATTCTTCAAATGGACAGTTCTTCTAATTATGGAGTTAGCTAGATCAATCACTTCTTGATAGCTCCTCATCATATCCATGCCAATGCAACCCAATCTACTTGTAGTAGCAAAAGGGGGTCATTTTTTCTACTGGAATTGTATCCAGTAATATTTAGACAGAATAGGAAACCTAAATTATATTTCATTTAATAATATTTCCTTTGGAACTCGTCTTTAATCAAGATTTTATTTTTATTAATTATGTTTTTAGAGTAATGCTACTGTATATTCTATTTTATCTAGATGAATTTAATAATTCATTTAAACTGGCCATAATTAACGCTATTAATACTTGTAATTAGTATGCAAAACATAAAAATGATTAAGATAATAATTATAATCAATACACGGAAGAACGTTCATAAAGAGATTTAAAAGAAAAGAAAAGAAAAGAAAAGAAAATTAAAATATAAACATTAATTATTAGAAAAAAAAACTATAATCCTTTTTTTTTGTTTTCATTTTCAATTTCAGTTATGAGAATTTGAACTTTCAAGTTCTAAATAATCTAAAGCTGCTTTAGTTTTCATTGAAATTCTTGTACTTAATTCATAATCATCAGCCCATAATTGAGATTTTCTTAAAAATTCTTTTGTTTCTTCAACTTTTTCCATACCATACATTCTCCAATTAACAACAGCTCTTTCATAAAAAGCTGTTGGGTAAACCCATGGATCTGATGTATAACCAGTTTTATTGAAATGATATTTTTGTTGTCCAGTACGTGTAACACCAGGTTCATATGTTACTAATTTACTCAAAATTCTTGTATCCAATATATCAGCAGCTCTTTTATTTTGATCTAAAGTTCTTAAAGTTATTGATGTTAAAAGATATCGTATCATTGCTTCTCTTTCAGTTTCTGCAATAACAGGTTTTAAATGAGTTAATTTATCATCTTTATAAGAAATATTACTATCAAGTAATATTTCATCTTCAGGTTGAGCAGAATAGTTAAGTTGTCTTAATGTAATTTTAGCTTGCTCTTCATCTAATCTTCCATAACCATTCCAAAAATACATTAATTCATGCATTGGAGAAGTTCCAACAGCATCAACTAAATCAACTTTACTATTTTTATGAACAATATCACTCCAAGAACGACATTTTCTTGCTAAAAAGCAATCAAATGGCATATTTTTTGCAATAAATTTTCTTTTACCAATCATACCAGGGGAATTTTTAATATATTTTGATGCTAATCTTTTCCATTTTTTAATTTCTTTTTCACTTTTTCCTTCTAATTTTGCTGTTCGATATAATTCTAAATAACAAATACCTGAAAAATAAGTATATAAAGCATGAGACCAACCATTAATAGTAATTAAATTTTGAAAACCTTTTGCTGCTTTTTCATATTGATGTGTGAAAACTAATAACATATTAACATCAAATACAAGCATTGCTTCAATTTGTGTCATTTGAACAGGTCTTGTTATATTTTGCATTAATTCAATTGCTTCATAAATTTTTCCCTTACCAGAAAGAATACGACCTTTTTGATTTATCCAAAGTGCATTATTTGGAAATAAATCACACATATTTTGTAAAGCATCTTCTAATTTTTTACCAGGATGCATGAGAGTCGGTAATGGCTCATTATGTTTTGAAGCTGGTGGTGTTGAAAGTGCAGTATCTGAACTTTTTGTACTTTTTGCTTCTTCATAAATTGATTCAGAATCATTTTCAGAATCATTTTCAGAGTCATCTTCGTTTTGATGTTCGTTTTGATGTTCATTTTGACGTTCATTTTGATGTTCATTTTCTGAATTTAAATACATTTTTTTATATGCTTCAGTAACAGAAATATCAAAATTTGTATCAGTAAATTGAAAAGGACCATCATAAAAAACTAAAAGACCTAATAATGCAATACCACCATGTATATTTCTTGATTTTGTAGCAGCATCCCATAACATTTTAACACCATCTTCTCTATTACCTTTAAAGCCAACAATTGCCAGAACGTTTTTCAAGCCAGAAGGTAATAAAGAAAGAACAACTTGTAAAATCCCAAAACATAATGAAACTCCGGATGATATAAATTCATCAATAGTTGATTGATCCATTGGATATTTAGGTAAATCAGTTAAATTATTAACAGAAACTGTTTTTCTTGATACAGGATCAGCTTCTAAATGAGAACCAAACATTCTTGCTTGTCTCATATCAGATACTTTTTGAGCAAAAGTTTTAATCTCATCATCTGAAGATAATTGAGAAGGATATTGAGAAGTACCAAACATTGACATTCTATTCCATTTAAGATTATTATCTAATGTAACTTTGGAAGCACTTGATTTAACACTACCACTTCTACTAAGTTCAAACATTGATTGTGCTTCAACACCATTCATACCAGTAACAGCAGATCTTGCCATTTGTGAATTTTCTTGAGCGATTAATTGTTTATTAATATCATCTAAAATATGATAAGCTTTTCTTAATTTATATAAAGCTTTTGCTCCTTCAATAACAGATTCAGAAAGAAGCATTATTAAAGCATGCATTAGATTAGCTTCTGCGGCTGTGACGGCATATTCAGTTCCTGGTGGGTAAATCGAAGATGTTTGAATTTTATATTTTTGATGTTTAGCTCTTTCCTTATAAGATAAAGTTTCTGCTTGAGATAACGTATCTGCTGCAGTTTTCATTGCCTCGGGTTCAAACCCAAGTGTAAACTCGAGAAATTGGATTACTCCACGGGCCAACTATTTATAAAAATTAGAAAAGAAAAAATAAAATAAAAGAAATGTAAAGTAAACTTACAACATGAATAGCAGTGTTTTTGCCCTTCAATAGATCCAAGCCTTCCTGTTCACGATCGTCTAGCACGTAATCCATTGCTTTTAGTGCAATTTCAACTAGAAATAAACAAAATCCCTCATTAGTATGTATGCATTAGAACATTCTCGAGGGTCCCCCCAAAAAGACTGTTGGTCGGTGAGATTTCAATATTAAAAACGTTGAGTGCTGAAATACTGAAATGTTGAAAGTTGGCTATGTTTATTTTCTTTGGTCTAACCTTGTGGTTTTGAATCTGGGGCAATGAAAACTGTATTCAGATACGATAACACAAGAATTCAAAGATCCGAAAACGACTATCATATTTACCACGTTGTAACCACTTTCAACCACTTTCAAAGACTAAACTCGACAACAAGCTCATGGAGATAAAAACAGAGAAATACTCACAATCAGAGGCTTGATTAAGGACCTTTAAAGCAATATTAGAAGGATCCGAATCTGTGTCGGGCACCGCACTCCTCAACCCTATGAATCGTAACATGCGAGATTATATACAATGAATAGTAAGCGATGGAGGTTAAGCAGAATGGGATGCTACTCTAGAAATAAAACGAGACTCGAATAAAATCGAAGAAGAAACGAAAGAAGAGGTGAAAAAGTGAAAAGTGAAGGATGAATTTAAAAGCAAATAACAAAAATGTCTCTAAATAAATAAAAGTGTACGGGTGTACGGCCCTTTCAAGTTAAACTTTTTAAGACACAAAGATAAAAGTAAAAATTATAAAATTAGGATTTCAAGACATCTCCATTAAATATTTTAAATGGCATCGACCAGGTTGAAAAATGGGAGAATTACGCCTAAGTTACGTATAATTTAATCCTTTCTAACATGTCTTTGTAGGAAGTTTATGAAAGCATTTGGAGTCTTCAAACGTTATTTCCACCTGGGGAAACTCATTCCAAATGCACAACAACAATCATAATCTACTCGGAAAAACTTTATGTCATAGCAGACCCGATAAGGACATAGTTTATAACGAACTACAAAGAAATTTTAAGATAAACAACGTTAACAAGAATTACTATTTGTTGGTATATTTACGTCTCGGTCTCACTTTTATAGAAGTCTTACAAGTAATTAATGCTATAAATAATTATAATTATAAGGATTAGTACATACTATTATTAAGTTTAAATATTAACGTTTACTTTGTATTATGCTTATTTAGGATAATAACAACCCACGTTTCATTTAGGGAATTTATTCAAATTCATAACTGGATATTGGAAAGTTAAGAGTTTATCAGCTTCTGTATAAGTTCACATTCTGTCATATTCATGATCATGAGTTTTTACTCTTCAAACTAATCCCCAAAATATATGCAAGTGAATGTTCAAATCATCAATGTAAATATTTATAAATAAATATTTTATTTATAAAATTACGTATATTATGGTCAGAATAACCTTGTATATGTAAATGCAAGTACTCAATGTAATAGGTAACACCACAGATTTCACCCCAGAAAGTGTTTATTGCATAAACGTAACATGATTTTACGTACTGCCTCACTAGAATTATATAGCCATCTATGATTATCTACAATTAGTGGATTTATAGATTCTAGTTCGCAAAACAATCTGTTAAATATTAACTAAATAGTAATATGAGAAAAAAATTTTACCTCTACAATTTAATTAATATTCCAATCATTAGCAATATATATTAATTGTTGAAGTTTTTTCGCAGTATCCTACAAACCGCTTAATAGTATATTCCAATGGAATCCCCATATTCGGTGAAGTCAGATCGTATCTGTAGAACAAATGTCTATTATTCTCCAGCTTTACTTGAGCTCCAGAAACTATATATTCTCATCGGATCCACCCACGCTATTTCGAATTCGCTAACAACTAACATAATTGTTCTGCGAACTTTTGTGAGCTAATGGACAAATTTTACTATTCAATAGTAACGATATGGTTATAGCCTGTTAGTAATAAAAAACGACAACATTAGTATCTCCGTTGAAATCTGTGGTATTATGGTTTCTCCTTATAATATTTAATTGAATGCATAAATTTAAACGCTTCCTGAGATCGATCAATTTTATATATTAAATAGATATTATTGCAATTGTATACAGCATATCTACAGCTAATTATTTAACATCTCTAGATCTTATAATTGTAAATTTATATTGTTAATTTAAAGGTAATATCTATCTACATGATAATGGATCGATTATCATCAGTGTAATTGACTCCATATAGCCATTACAATTCACTAGTACTATTTACTTAAGTGAGAGGTCTATCCATCTACCGGTATCTTATAAAAGCGTATTTGTACTTGTACATTCCAATCGACTGTTGCAATGAAAATACATGCAACTTTCTCAGTCGCCGCCTTTATATTATTTATTATAATGGAAGTAGAAAGTGGAGCCAAGATATCATTGAACAATACATTCAGCTGGACCTTGCTGTCGATGACCATTACGTGTATCTAGTCTCATATTAATATTGATTATGACCATGTAGTTTATAACAGTACAAAAATAATACAATAGATGATTGTGGTATAAGACCACCACAGGACTAAAATACTTGTGAAAATACAGTGTAAGAGAAACAAATTTGAATTAATTCAGCATCCATTTCCTCATTGTTATGGCAAACTAGATAATTGTAATATTTCTCGAATTCTCTATGGATGCGATGACCATTTTGAAAACCGTTAAATGTATCATTAATTCAAACTAATTTCAACTAATTCTATTCCCTTCAGTAGCCAAGTAATTGTTAACTTTAGCGCTAAACACATACCGATGAATGACCACTTACAGAACATTTTCAATGTTACCTAGGTAATATTCCTTATAATTATAATATTAGAGATTATAATTAACCAATTTACACGTTAAAACTTTTTGAACGTGCTTGTGGCTCTCCTGCTCTCATGATATTAATTCCCTGACAATATTTTATTTGATTCTCTTGAAATCACTCCTTGAAAGTGGCACCCACCTGGTATATTTATATTTGCTAGTAAGTCGTAAGAACTATTCCAAGGATCACCAATCTCAGGAGGATCGTGAGTCTAAATTTCAGAAGAGTTTAAGATAAATAAAAGCAAGAAGCATTGATATCGATATCAAAATAAATTCAGTACATCGCTTGATACTTCGTGTTCTTGTTTTTCATTAAAAAATATGAAACAACGATAAGTTTTCTTTTTAAACTTTTTGGTCTTCGATGTTTCAGTTCCTACAAGCGCTACCTTATAAATCTATAAATACAGCAGCATATCAATATTTTTACCTATAACTTTTTTATTTCTATTTATATATCTTATATAATTAAAACCATAACTATACATCATTATTCCATTACAAAATTGTTAAATGCTTAACACATGAATTCAAAGGTTTTAAAATATAAAGTAGATTAAAAAATGATTTTTAAATTTATACTCAATTAAGATTAATTTAAGCATAATAATTTAGAGAGAATATTAAACAATCAGGTGGGAAAGCATAATAGTAGCAAAGGGGTAATATTACTACAAAGTAAAATTAATAAATCCGAAAAAAATTTTGCTATATAAAAATTAGCATTGCATTTTTGATAATATATGATAGAATTTTGACATCAAGCCATTAATTATTGACTAGTTAACTGTTTAGATTAAAAGAGATAATAAACCAGCACCAACAACTGTAAAGATAGCTGAAGCACCTGCACGAATCAATCTGTCGGCTTTACCTTCAGAAATGGCGATAGTTGAGTTGGCAGAGGCAGAAGCAGTTGCAACTTCGACAGAAGAGGTCTCTAACGTAGTAGCAGCACCAGATGCAACTACGGTGGTACCTTCAACAGAAGAGGCAGCAACAGTTGTGCCTTCAGCGGAAGAAGCGGCGACAGTAGTACCTTCAGCACCACTTGAAACAACAACAGTAGACTCTTCAACAGCAGTGGTAGAATCTTCAGCGGCAGTAGTACCTTCTGTGACAGCAGCAGATGTGGTAGCAGCAGTGGTAGCAGCAGTGGTAGCAGCAGTGGTTTCTTCAGCAGCAGAAGTTTCTACTGGAATGGTCGTAGATACAGCTTGATTAGTAGTTGCTTCAGCAGAGGTGGAAGTTGGTTCAGCTTCTGTAGTTGCAACGGCACTCTCAGCAGCTTCAACGCTAGAAACAGCATCATCACTAACTAAAATACTATCGGCACCAGCATAACTACAAACGTTAACAACTTGTTGAGTAGCAAGAGCAATATCAGTTCCAGTACAACTCTTTGCGAAACATTCGTAAACAGGATCGAGGAAAGCACTCATATAACACAAACAACCAACATCGTAAGTAGGGCAAGGAGTAGTACCTGAATCAGCATCTTCTAAACAATCTTGAGCACAGTCAGGAACGCATTCGTAGATATTATCAGAAATACCATTGTAAACCACTGTCTCGTATTTGAAATTTGGAACAGTTCCATAAGTTCCATATGTTGTAGAGCTGTAAGAAGCTGTTGAAAAGCATTCGAGTTGTGCACTAGCGTAACCAGCAATAGCGACTGAAGCAATGATTGAAGAGGTTGAAAATTTCATTGTTTTTTTATTGTAAACGAAAGAGAAAAGTTATATTATAAAATGTTCAGAAAAATGACTGGGATTTTGTATTAATGAAGGTTTTAATTAAATTTCAATTGATGATAAACTTTAATGAAAACACAATTTTTATCAGATCTTACTCCTTTTTATACAATTTTTTAAACAAGAAACTTAATAGAATTTATACTACTATTTAAAAATCCATAAATATATTAAAATACGGTGTTTGATTTTTTTGTCAAGTGTATGGTAAGCACTCCCGGAAATTAGTTTGATCTATCTAATCCATCAACATTAAAGTTATGATAATTACCTTAATAGGGACATAGTTGCAGAAGTCCGTGCATAAAGTGCCATACTATCTGCATTTGGACATTTCTTAGTTTACAATTAGTGTATCAGTTCATTTTCAATCTTTAATTTGTTAGCTGAAGGAATATAAATATATTGCCGTTATTTTTAGTTAGTGTCATACTGTTGCAATATACAGGTGAAAATATTTCACCCAAACTTGAGACTAACGGTAAGTATTTCTTAAACTTGTGGACTATTAATTAATTAATTATATAATTATTACTGTTCTTGGTTTGTATACTACAAAAAGTCAATTACACGATCAAGATTAAATCGATAACATAAATATATTTAAAATTTTATAGTTTTGAGCACTAACCTAGCTAGATTGTGCTGAAATGGTAAAATATCTGAACAGAATAAAAAAGATGATAAGAATAACCATGCATGTATGTAAGTTAGTGCTGGTATAGGTAACTTTACTTATATAATAGTTATTTAATTAAAATAAACTAGATCTATGGCCTTATAGCTAAGCTTAATAAATCATCATATAATATATTCATGGCTACTATTGGCATTGACACTGGCTACCCTTATAAATAGCTTCATTCCAGTTTTTTAAAAATATTTTTACGATTCTTTTTTCAAATGGATATTTTACATGGACATTTAGTAGCATTAGCTAATAAAACATATTTTCCGTTAATATTAATACTAGTGCATATATGTATAATCACAAATTTAATTGAATCAATCAAATTTGTTCAAAATATTTTATATTTATACTCTTGATTCTGGACTGATGAAATATGAAAATCCAAAATGTGAGTAAAAATAAATCGGATAGAAATATTTTTATGATCGATTAATATTCCATCGGCTAGTTTTTATTTGATTTTTGAGTCCTTGTTGTAAACATCTGCAGCTTATTTAAGCATATGCTCATTATTAAAATTATAATATATGAACATTAACCATTATCGAGAAGCGTTCACTTAAAAGCAACCATCAACTTCTAGAACCTGTGGAAGTTTCATCATATTTTTTTTGATATTGGATTTAAGACTATTTGATTTACTCTAGTACTTGTGTATTTATATACATTGTGAATATAGATCATGATCACCATTGTAGGTTTATGTTTCCGGTTGCAATTGGTGTACATATACACTTTTTCTTTAGAGATAATTAATTATGCTCATGATAATTATGGCTTCTATAACCATATAATTAATTCTGGCCATGGTCTAGCTTTAGACTTGTTGACGTCAAAAGAAAAAATGAAGAATATTGTATTTAATTGAGCTTCTAGATCATTATTACTATCATAGTCCATAAATGATATAATACATGCCCAGAAAACCTTAAAGCAATAGTAGTAAAATAAGAGAAAAAGTATTAATTGTAATATATAAATGTTTAAAAAAGTACATATGTCTTAGTAAATACTCATTAATAATTTATGATCAAAAGTGTGATGATCTTATTTAACCTGGATTCTGACGTGCACCTATATGCTACAACATAATATTTGTTGTGTTATCCAGATTTTTTAATTTAAATACTTATATTAAGATTAAAATCCGATTGATTAATAAATAATTATAATATACCTATAGCTTCAGTTATAATTATGATCTGAATGAAATCTAATATTAATATAAAAATGCTGGAGACAGGTTTTGAAAGTAGTTATAAGGAAAGGAATAGATCGCGAAAGTAGAAATGTATAAGTGTTTCGATTGGAAACTTTGCTGATAATTGTACTATAGCTAGCCTAGCATGTGAAGATTAATATGTTAACGTTCATACAATCAATTGGGAACACCCTTTGTGCAAACCTTTGTGCAAAGCTGATACCAAGAAAAATAAAAATCTTGATGTCAAAATTATATTCTCTACCAATGTTATTTTTCACTCAAAAACATGTAAACCTCTTGAAAAAATTTATTTGAGAATATTTCATCAGAACTTTAGCCACTTTTAACCATTTGAAATATGAATGGCTCATTTGAATACAGACCCGAAGCATTATCTCGTCTTGCTTAATCATAAAACCATTGACATCGTAGTATCGGAGTTTAATATGTAGAGTATACCAAACCAACTGGTGGAAATCCAAAGTTTCCTTGCCAATATCGTAGGGGTCTAATTAGAAAATTGCAAAAAGTCCAACCAAAAATGTGTGGCACAAGCTCAAAATTGATTCAGGAAACAGGTACTTAATTCTTACTAGTATTAATATGCACTATATCCTTTGACTTGCGCTGATACTGCAAACAGAGCGGATAGATTCGTCACTTGGATATCTAAAATTAGAAACACCATCCAAGCAGGGAATTTCAATTTCAATATTCCTATAAACATACAAACATATAATATTGAAGCACGTATGGATACACAGTTCCCTGTAGACTCATTTACCCAGTAATCAAGAAGCTTTTGCGATGTATTTATGCTAGTTGAGAACACATTCAATGCCGTGATGCGCAAGCTAATAGTCTATTGACTATTCTAGGAACATAGAGGCATCATCACCATAATACAATTTTTAAGCAAATCACTAAATACTAAATATCGCGTTTGTGGATAAGAAGAACTGTTAAGAAAAATACCTTAAATCGCAGAGAAACACCTACATCACAACAAAAAGTAAACTTTATCAGAATTAGACGAGTAAGTGGAATTGAATACTGGTATAGTATTTATTATTATTTATAAGCTTATATATTTGTAGCTGGTTTTGCAATTCGAGTTTGAAATGCAACATTCTTGTCCGAAATATTGTGTTTTATAGTTCAGCGCGCTCAAACTACGTCCACCACATTTTTATAGATCGAAAGATTATTATAATTGAGTTATTACTACCGTATAGAGCATACACATACATTAATTATTATTCAATTCATTTATATTTCTGCTATAGTTAATATATAAGATTAATTTCAACCATAATTAAAGAGTTCTTTCGACTTCTTTGTGATAAATAAAGTTTATCTATTTATGTTTTAAAGAAAGATAAAATGGTTGAAACAAGTACTCCAATTAGATCAACTTCCAATAATCTTCTTCACCAGTTTGAAAAATTCAAATCGGAAGTTAATAAAAAGATTGACGATAAATTTGGCAGGCTGTTGGATATTTATTCAACATTATAATTATCCAATGCTGAGAAAGATTCAGAATTGGATAAGCCAGATTTAAATGTTAACTCAGTTTCCTTAATTATAAAGTTAAACACAATTAATATCCTTCGTTAAAAAAAAAAATTAAAAAATAAGTACTAGCGTAATTAATATAAGATCATTGAATTATTTTTTCATGTTTAGTATATGTATCATTTGAAATTATTGCACATTTAAGTTTGTGGACAAGATAAGATCACATCATTGCAACCTTATACCGTCAGGCTTCCAATTATCGCGTTTTGGGATGCCTGGTCATAATTCTTCAAATCACCCTATTTCTCACACCTTACGACAGTAGATTCCATAAAAATAATACAATAATACTTCTACTATATCATATGAACTTCGGCGCATCTGATAATACCCGAATATAAAATTTCCAACTAATAATGCCTGCTGAAAAATGGTGTTAAAGTACTGTGCTGCTGAGCTATTAATTATAAATACTCGAGGTCGGAGAAAATATTTCACTCCATAACAGAAAACACAAAAATTGTATATTGAAAAATCATTATCAGAATTACGAGATTAATTGGATTTTAGTAATAGTATTAAATTTAATTTATATTAGTTGTTGGTTAAGAAAATGGTGGTTGAAAATATCAATTATGTTCCATCCGGTATCTACCTGGCGGTATAGAATTAACAATTGATCCATATGCCTGTTAATCTATAAAATCCAGGTAAATTTCATTTTTATGTCTTTTGTTTTTCGTTATATTGTAAGAATTGGGATTAAATATCAATGAAATTAGCATCAATTGCATCCTTGGGTTTAATTCCAACAATAATCGCAGAGGTGATCAATGGTATTCCGGATGTACATCAGTTTAGTTCTAGACATGAACTTAGACCAAATGATACAGCAAATGATTCAAGAGTATTAGCTGCTCGGGCTCCCAGACTAAATGATGTTAATCTAAATATCCCTGTTGATCGTTTTTGGTATGGTGTTGACGTTGAAGTTGGAAATCCTCCTCAAAAAAAAGATGTTTCTTCAAATAGATTCTGCTTCTACTATTACATGGATTCTTTCCTCAGGGCTGGGGTGACTACATGGTGCAAACATTGTAATAATTTTAATGCAACGAAATCTAGTAGTTTTCAACTTATTCCTGGATATTTGGAGGCAATATATCAAAGATCAAAGTACGTTTGCGATAGGCTCATGGTTTAAAGATGATTTAACTATTGGTGGAAAGACAGTTAAAGGTTATGAGTTGGGATTAGCACTTAGTACCGAGACTTCATTCAGACTTTTGGGTCTTTCGTGGGATAGTTATGGTGCTGCGGGGCAATTAGGCCTCCATGTTACCGTAATTATCAACATGCATAGGTTGACTCTGGAATTACAAAATCTACTGCTTATTCTCTTCTTGTGAACTTTTACAGATCCATCATCAGGAAGTCTTACATTTGGCGGAGTTGATAGTAATTTATATACTAGAGATTTATATAGTATCCCATTCTCCGGAACTGGAAGTCCAGATATCATTTTAAACAGTATTACTTTTGCAGAGAATACATTTCCTTTTAATCAATTCGTTGCTTTGGATACTGGTAGTGGCCAAATATATTTACCTGAAGCCATTTTGTTTCCAATATCAAAATCTCTAGATCTTGGAATAGATCCTAATAGAGAAAGATTTCCAAGGTTATATCTCATCGAACTGCACTTTACCATCTGATCAACGAACTGTTGACTTAAAACTCAGCAACGGATATGTTACTATAAAAATCCCGCTTGCGGATCGTCGACCCGAATGTAGAAGGTAGTTCCTGGAGCCAAAAAGTGTCTCTTGTAAATTTTTAATTAATTTTTGATCATTTAGACGTATAATTAATAAAAGATTATATTATGGCTATAATAGTTTTAAGTAATCTATTATATACATATTGTTGAATGTTTATAAGATTTAAATTTATATAAATCTACAAGAGTTGTAGCTGACCCCTGAACTACCCTCGAGCTCTACCTAACTCTCCACCTAACTTTTGACCTAATGATGTGTGTGTGTGTGCAACTTTAGTAGGATTGTGTTGACTCAGATACCCTAGACCCAACCAAGCTATGTTAAGAAAGCTCTAAGTATATTGATGAAGGCTCTATCTTGGTCTGAACTTTACCAATATCAAAACTCTATGTTATAGACCACCTTCAACATAAAATCCAAAACCTGAAGCCAGTATTCGAATTATCACTCGTGGGACGAAGGCTACAGTCCCTAGTTTCTTGGTCAAAAGTGAACATTTAAACAATTTCATAGCTCCCCCAGCCGCAGAAGCATTAAACTCCCCTAAAAACTACTTTTTATTTGACCGCTCTAAAGCAGCACGATTATGAAGTCGACTTAAAAGTTATAATTCTGCACGCTATCGTGCCCTTGCTCTAAATACTATACTGATTTACAAAAGGGCATTGCTGTATTTTTTAGGTGGTATATTCACGGATAGAGATATGGGTATATTAGGTAGAGTATATTAATTGCTATAGATATCCTCCTACACCTCATAGATAAGTATGGTAAGGAATCTAAGGATCTGTTGTTTTATGAGGCGGTCAAACCCGGGAATAAATATACAAAACTTACGGTATATACCGTTTGTACATGTATAAATATAATATAATTCCAGTCACCTTATAGTAAGATATTGTCGAATATATGCTGGAAATCGCGAAGGGGTCAAACAATTTGACTTCCATCAGGAAGCTTTTTTGCTTATGGCCGAACATTAGTGCATCATGCGAACTGTACCGTGGTCGACGTCTGTTAAATATAGATCACAATTAAGTTATATATTTCTCTCTATATATATCCTTATATATATCCTTATATATAAATGCTTCAATAAATATCATATATGTATACTATAATTTTTTTTTTAATTTTTTAACCTTTCAAAAACTTTTTTGTACCTATTTTGTTTTTATAATAATTTAAATTATTAGTTTATGAATCTGTAGAATCCTTTAAAGGCCATGCTTTATCATCATTTTTCTTTGAAGCTAATGTGAAACCTGGGTATTTTTTGGGTGGTTCTTCATCAATATTATTATTTTGAAATGTATTTGTATTTATATTTGAACTTGAAGGAATATAATCTCGTTCATAATCTTCTAGTAAATCACCATCAAGATCTTCACCATCGATTTCATTAATTAAATCACCATCAAGATCTTCAACATCGATTTCATTTGAATTATCAAGTTCTTTAATATCTAAATTTTCAAGTTTGTTTAGATCTGCATCAAGATCTTCATCGTCAACTTCTTTAATATCTAAGTCTTCAAGTTTGTTTAGATCTGCATCAAGATCTTCATCGTCAACTTCTTTAATATCTAAGTCTTCAAGCCTGTGTAGACCAGCATAAAGATCTTCCATATCGATTTTATTTAAATTACCAGCTTCTTTAATACCCAAGCCTTCAAGTTTATGTGAATCAGCATCAAGATTTTCATCTATTTCTTTTGAATTTGAATTATGAATTGTTACCTTCTGTAAATGCTCAGATATGTCATCCATTAAATCTACTTCATTTGGGTTATTTTCATTTTGAAATTCTGGTACTGGTGAATCATCATTTATAATTTCATCAGTATTTTTTTTGTCGGTATTATCCAAATCTGGAACTGTATTAGTATTATCTACGGATAGTTCATCGTTGTTATCATCATCTTCATCTTCTTCCTCTTCGTCTTCTTCTTCATCGCCTTCATCGTCTTCATCGTCATCACTTTCGCTACCCGTAGAACTATCTGATTCACTTTCTTCTTCCTCTTCATCATTATCTTGTTCTTCTTCGTCATCATTATCAACACTAGCCTCCGATTCATTCTCTGATTCATCTAAATCACTTAATTCTGGTAATCTTTCCCTCCAAAAATTTACATCATTAAATCTTTCATCTCCGCCAGCCCTTGCAATAACAGGAGGGAAAAAATGATCAACTAATTCACCAATATGAACATAAGAACTTTTATAACCAGCTAATTCTAATAATTCCATATGAACTTCAGCATTTGGATTAATTGTAAAAATTCTTGAAGATGGTATTCCAACAGATCTGTAACTTAAAGCATCGGTTATTCTATTACCAAACCCAGCATAAAAAGGTTTTAAATCAGAATTTCCAAATAATCCTTGAATATCTCTTAAACAAGCCATTTTGAAAACTTCTGGTTTTCTTAAAATAACTTCTCTTCTTAATGCTGCTATTGTTCTATCAGGTGATAAAATAACAGGTCCAATTGGTAATTTTATACTTTCCTGTTCAACGCCTAATAAATAAGATCTTGTTGAATCAGCTTGTCCAATTGATCTTGCAGTTAAATACATAATTTTATAACCATTCATTTCAATATCTGAAAATAATTTAGCAACTCCTGCATGTGTCCAATCTCTTCCTAACATTGTTAATACATGTCCTAATGCATCTGATTTTGTAATTGTACCATCGATATCTGATATAACTATTGGTTCATCATATTTCCAATAAAAAATTTTAGAAGATATTGTTGCTTTACCTTTATTAACAGCAAATGAAACATTATTTGATCCATAATTTAGCTTTAAATCTCTTAATTGTTGGGAACTTAATCTTAAACTTTTTGCATAATGTGTAACATCACTATCATTATTAATGACTTGTTGATTATTATTATTATTATTATTATTGAGGTTATTATCTGTTGATAAATCAGGTGTAGTATAAGAATTTTTTAATTTTTGTCCTGATGGACCACCAGCACCAGTTCCTGCTAATTCTTGAGAATATAATGAATCATCAGTTGAATAAATTCTTAATTTTCCATTAACATTTTGTCCAACTAATTGACCAATATTATGAGCATCATTACCAAATTCTTCAGCTAATAATTTTTTAACTAAAACATCAGTTTCAACAATATCACCACTTTTATAACCAGTCATATCTAATACTAAATCACCATTATCTTCTACTTGTGATGGAATATTTATATCTGTGAATTTTCGAGATAATTCTCTTGCTCTATCAAGAGCAGCTTGTTTTGTTCCTGGACTTACTGCTCGATCTTGTGTTACCCATGATCTTTCTTTTATTTTGGGTGATGAAGATGAAGATTCTAATGGTAGTAATTCCATCCTACCACGCTTATCGCTTAAATCTGGAGTACTGGATGTAGCAGTATCAGCAGCATCTTGCGTTAGATCTAGGTAATCCGGTTCCTGTAACGATATTGCAGAATCACCAATAGATGAGCTTGGAGAGTTCAGAGATCCAGAGTAGCCTGGTGATTTCTGAGGGGACGAAGGTGGAGAGCTCAAAGGAGAAGAAGAAGGGGAAATGACAGGCGAAGTAAGTAGTTCATTTGGAATATCATCTTCCGTTTCAAATACGAAAAAAGCCTCTCCACCTTCTCCTACTTTCATTGGGATATTTGATTCTGTTCCATTGATTGATAACACGACCTGAGAAGGTTAGAATATTACTGAGTGATGGAAAAGTAAAACAAAGACATACTTTTTTCTGTGAAGGTCTTAAAAGAGAGAATTTTCCAAACCTAACATGAAATGGAGAACAGCTTAGTTCGCCTATAAATAGTTAGTACCATTGGTAGTAGACCAGTAGAGAAATGCATACCATTCTCCTGCTCTATGACCAAAACATCGATTGCGCCCGAGAGAGTTGCGGGATTGATGGAACTCCATGTTTTAGAAACACTTCCAATGGCTCGTCCCACGTATTGCATTAATATTAATATTAATAGGATTGTGTCAATTCCTTCTGCAAACAATCATATCTGCTGTTCTGTGAGTTACCCTTGGGCACGTGCTGCACTCCACTGTATGCTTATGTAATATCCACCACATTCATATGTAATCAGCATAATTCCATATCTTTACGGTTTCTGTCTCTCTAACAAGAGTATATTTGCACGTAGTTCTCACCAATGGTTCTACTATCTGCTATTCCTTCCTCCAACTCTAATACATCCCCCGAGTCAAAACTTACGGGCTCAATTTTAAAATTTGGTCATTGCTCGTACGAAACGTACATGCATTATGAGCCAATACTTTTTCAGAGCTTCAGCGTCTGGCGCTTTTTCTTGGACAAGAGCACTAAGCAGCAACTTTCATAAAAAATTGAATGGGACCAGTAGACAACATAAGAAAGGTCACAATCCAAGACCTTTTTTCGGGTCTATTTAATACTTCTTCTGGAAGATTTTGCTCAAAGTTGTCATTACAATTATCGGCATCATCATCTGGATGAAGAACTTTAACAATGGCCTCAGTTTCGTCTTACTTATACTTGGTAGGCCCAATTTTTCCAATCACTGTTTCATTAACCCTAGGACTAATGCTAAAAACGACACTTGTTCGGCTTTAGCCATTTGTAATTAATTATAAGTCTTTCCCTGTCAATATTAGATATCTATGTATAATAGTATAGTTATGATATCTCAATTGTTCTTTTTTATATGTATTTAACTAATAATAAATATAGCTAGCGCTATTCTTATATATAATTTCAAGAATGGATGCGGGCAAATTGCTAGTTTCAAGCTTTACGTTACTACAAGTGTTTAGTATCTATAGAAAATCGCACCCTTGTAGAATTAATCATATTCTTTTGTTTAACTTGTTGATTATTACCATACTGGATTTTCTACTATGTCTAGTATTGTTGAAAAAAGTATTTACTACATATTCCCTTATTCTCCTATTAACCTTGGACTATTATAATTTAAATAATCATCGACGTTGAAGTATTATTTTTAGATTATCTCGATCTATATTTTAATTTTTAATTGGAATAAATCCCATACAAACACAATTGCAAGCATTTGCTACTTCTAGCAGAATAAGATAAGTTCATATCATTAATTAATAATCACTTAGGCAATTAACACCGAAATCAATGCAACATTGCAGCTAATCCTAGAATCACCCGTAAATGTTTGCAAATGTTTGTAGGCATATCATTAATTAGATTCGTTACTGCACTTTTCTCTTCTCACCAATTGGAACTAAAGCTCTTTCCTATGACAACAACGCCTAGATATAATACATTTCAAGTAAGAGTGAAAATTTCTTTCTTATACTACAAAAGCATAGGTCTATTTATTTATTTAAGTTACAAATATGTGAACATGCGTCATACCAAAAAAAATAGCATAATGCTGTTTAACACCATCATGATCAATCAACATTTTTACAATTACCTTTTACAACGACAAAATTCCAATCAACATTTGAAGTTTTAAAAAAGATTCAATGATATCGCTTTAAGATGAACTAAAATCTAAATGAGTTTTGTTTCGTCTTCAGTTGGTAACAAAACACAGCAGGAACTTTCTTTTCCATCTCTTTTTTTTCATTAAGAAAATTAGGAAATGAAAGCAACTCTGGTGTTTCACCACGGAAACTACATTTTTGATTTAAATGAGTAAAAAAGATCACATAATAATAAAATCTTGAATGATGGGCAAGTAACTGGAAACAGTTGGACAAGTTATTTCACTACATAAAGCATATTAAACATCGTTGACCACGATAAAAACAAACAATTGACAGTGTCTGAAGATCTCGGTACCTTTTTAAGAAGTAACAATTCTTTATTTTCAAATGGTATCAATTGTTTTTGTTTTCATATAGTATCCACTATTCATCCTTCATGATCATTTATTTTGGATTGCTAGTAATTGCATATGTAGATTATCTTCTAAAATACCCATATGGCCCTTACAATAAAAAAAAACAATATATTTAACATTTTAAAAACCATTAAATCCATATACATACTATACAAAACATTAAAACTTAAAGAATAATAGACAAATTAACTCAAATAGTCAGGATAAAAGGACATCATATGCATGCTTTCAAGTGCAAATGCAGACATAATAAATAAATAAGTGAGTGAGTTTTAATATAGATAAAATACAATTGGATATAATCAAAAATAATGCTTTATACTTGTAGAGGGTAAAAATATGTTGATTCAAATTTAAATATAATAAGAATGGTCATTAGCTTAAGCTTGTATTTGTATTTGCAGTTAGCTAGCCTAGGTAGATGAACGTCTTCTTCTTTTCCAGGCTCTTTTTGGACGAAGACTAAGTTCACCAAATGTTCCACTCTTTTTGTAATCATTAGGGATACCATTAAAGGGGGGCTAATTATAATGTAGTACGTTAGGATATGGAAAGTAGATGGTGATAAATTATAATGAAAAAAGTAAAATAAAGCTTACCTTTATCTCTCGGTAAGCACCATATGTTCTCCGTATTTGATTCTCTTCCAGATCTTCGAGAGTCTCAGTTGTACCATCCACAATGGATGGTTGAGAGATTTGGTTCCCTTCCAAATTGTTTTGGGAACTGGGCCTTGGAACTTGAGTCTCATACTGTGAGGCTAATATTGGGTCAAATGACTTGAACATTTCTTCTAGTTCGGCTCGAGCTCTAGATRAAAATTGACCAATTGAAAAATCAGGTCCATGATCAGGTATTTGTGGGGCCCGGATGTCTGGAAGCTCTGGACCAAATACTGTATCACCTCCCAATTTATAATTATGTACTGGTATATAATGATGATTATATAGTAAATCAAATTTATTCAAATCCATAGTACTCTCCTTGAAGTTAGTATTCATTTTATATGTGATTACAATTAAAATAAAATTAAAAGAAGAAAAATTAAAATAAGACAATCAAAAATTATAACCAAAATATAACTTACATAGCACCCAGTTTCCACTTTTGGAAGCATCTGCGAAGCATCTGCATAATGTATTATGTGAATTCCCATTTTGGATCTTGCAGGTCATTTTTGCTGCTCTGAAAGAGGAAACTGGGTGCTATGTAAGTTATATTTTGGTTATAATTTTTGATTGTCTTATTTTAATTTTTCTTCTTTTAATTTTATTTTAATTGTAATCACATATAAAATGAATACTAACTTCAAGGAGAGTACTATGGATTTGAATAAATTTGATTTACTATATAATCATCATTATATACCAGTACATAATTATAAATTGGGAGGTGATACAGTATTTGGTCCAGAGCTTCCAGACATCCGGGCCCCACAAATACCTGATCATGGACCTGATTTTTCAATTGGTCAATTTTYATCTAGAGCTCGAGCCGAACTAGAAGAAATGTTCAAGTCATTTGACCCAATATTAGCCTCACAGTATGAGACTCAAGTTCCAAGGCCCAGTTCCCAAAACAATTTGGAAGGGAACCAAATCTCTCAACCATCCATTGTGGATGGTACAACTGAGACTCTCGAAGATCTGGAAGAGAATCAAATACGGAGAACATATGGTGCTTACCGAGAGATAAAGGTAAGCTTTATTTTACTTTTTTCATTATAATTTATCACCATCTACTTTCCATATCCTAACGTACTACATTATAATTAGCCCCCCTTTAATGGTATCCCTAATGATTACAAAAAGAGTGGAACATTTGGTGAACTTAGTCTTCGTCCAAAAAGAGCCTGGAAAAGAAGAAGACGTTCATCTACCTAGGCTAGCTAACTGCAAATACAAATACAAGCTTAAGCTAATGACCATTCTTATTATATTTAAATTTGAATCAACATATTTTTACCCTCTACAAGTATAAAGCATTATTTTTGATTATATCCAATTGTATTTTATCTATATTAAAACTCACTCACTTATTTATTTATTATGTCTGCATTTGCACTTGAAAGCATGCATATGATGTCCTTTTATCCTGACTATTTGAGTTAATTTGTCTATTATTCTTTAAGTTTTAATGTTTTGTATAGTATGTATATGGATTTAATGGTTTTTAAAATGTTAAATATATTGTTTTTTTTTATTGTAAGGGCCATATGGGTATTTTAGAAGATAATCTACATATGCAATTACTAGCAATCCAAAATAAATGATCATGAAGGATGAATAGTGGATACTATATGAAAACAAAAACAATTGATACCATTTGAAAATAAAGACTTATTTATTCAATTCTAATATTTCATGTTCTAAAAAAATTCTATATATTTGTGTCATGCTTTCGAGAATGTCGAGACATGCGTACAGATAAGTAATGGGATGTAGAAAAGAATGTCATTCAAGAAAAGATGAAGATAAAATTTTAATTCTAAGTTCTGATTAAGTTAAAATCAATAAAATGGTGTTTTTATTGGCTGTTTATTAAGGATTGAGTAATAAAGTCGTTCTGATTTAATTTACAGACACAAAAACACACATAATAATAATTAAATATTGATGCGCATATACCTATAGCTAATAAAGGCCTAGGACTATGAAATAAAATAGTTAATACCATCATTTCAATCAGTTTTTAGTCATACTCAGCAGAAAAAACTTACAATTAATTTTTATATGCTACTAAATAGGGTATGTTGTATAAATGGTGTGGATATATTGGCATGGATGAGGTATAATATAATGGTATGGTGCTTTGGGTTAAGGTCAGGTGTGTGTACTTAATTGAAGAGTAGAGGAGGGTGGGTAATTAATCGAATTGAGCCTGTATTGTGCAATTTTTGTTACCAGTAGAAAAAAAATACTAATTACTATATAACTCATCCATTCACATGAAATGGTGGATATAGAATATTAATGGTAAATAGTGCTAGTTAATATCAAGTGAAATTATGGAGTTAACCGGAATGGTATCCGAATCCTAACAGTAATTATTCTGCTGTTCTAGTTGCTACGTTTCCTGCAATATAGTGCCTTCGTTCAATTCCCAATTGAACCCCCCCAAAGTGATAAGTTATTTCTTTATGTGCATAGTTGTTACCATGAGAGTCAAATTGGTAAACCTACACAGTTCCCATTTTAGTTTTTGTCAGTAATTATATTTAAAATGATATTTAGTTTAAAATATAGTCTTTAAATATAGACCAAAAACCAGTCTGCAGGCGAGCAAAATATATTGTACTACGCCGATAACATAAACAATGTGCCACTTCAACCCTAGGAAGTTTAAGAGGAATCTCATATACGTTTCTCCATGCCCGAGAACATCAACCAGTTTTAGACGTCAATTTAGTCCTTACCATTTCAAGATGATTAAGTAAATATGAGAACGGTCGGATTTCTGAGACCAACATGTCTTCCAAGTAATATGCATATTATTCATAGAGTAACATCTTATAAAATTGTTTTAATTTACGCGTTCTTTTTTCATTTTCTTCTTTCTTTTCTTCCACCTCTTTTTCATTCACATTTTTTTCAAAAATTCATTTTTTCTCCAAACCATCTTCTTTGCTTCTTTACAATTTTTAGATTTTGTGTGGTATAACATTTCAAATCATGAGCGCGATCGATATTACACAAACTGAACCTGAATCTCACGAAAACTTACCATTAAAGGATTCAACTAAAAATTCCAATCCAGCATCTTCTAAAAAGCATTCGGAAAAAAAGCAAAAATCTCTATCTCAATATTTCCCTAAAATAAGCATTAAATTTAAAAATAATATTAATATTTCAAATGATAAGGATCATAATGATATAACTCATAAATCTCATGATGATATCAATAATGAAGGCTGTGCTTCATCGCCGATTGAAATAGATAGTACAAGTTTAAATTCACCAACATCATCTGCTTCATCACGAACCTCTATAGAAGATGATGTCTCATATACTCCATTATCTGCAGATATATCCAAAAGACCATTAATTAGTAGAGGTCCAAATAAAGGATTACCACGATTGGCACCAAATGAAAAGTTTGTTAATGGAGAAATTGTTTTAAAAAGGGCATATCATAGAAAATCGGAAATTAATGCAGAATTAGAACAACCAAAGTCTAAAACAACGAAAATTAAAACTAAAACTAAAACTAAAGCAAAAGCAAAAACAAAAGCAAAAACAAAAACAAAAACAAAAACAAAAATGACTCCTTCTATAGCTAACAAAAAGAGGAAATTAATAATGAAAGAAAACGAAAAAGAAAACGAAAAGAAAAAGAAGAAAAAAATTAAAGAAAAAGCCAAAAAAATTCCAGATGGTCCCTTAATTGGATTTACAATTGAACAGTATTATGATACTGATATCGAAAATGATCAAGACTATTCTCAATTATCAAAATTAGTTGAACATGGTTCATTATCTGAATACACATCTGACATCACAACAATCTTACTATTTATCAATCAATTTAGAAGTTTATTTCCTAATCATTTAAACATTGGTCCACAAGATATTGAAGATGGTCTTGGTTTCACTAGTTTAGCATGGCAAACAATGATTCAAAATTCCAAAATTGATGGTATAAATTCTCCACGTGTATATGAATTAAGACACCCACCTAGACCTCCTCCAGCTTCCAATTTAATGGAAAAATTGTTTTGTCAATTACTCGCTTTAATACTAAATAGGAAAAAACCAGTTGAAATAAAATCTTTTGGGCGCGCAGTTGAGGAATTATCACAACAAGCACTTAATTTTGGATTACCAAATGAATGGAAAGTTTTAATTCCATCAATAATAAAGACACCGGAAGGAGAAGAACAAGTGTTATCATTAAATGAAATATTATATGGAAACTCTAGTAAATCAGGAAATAATTTAAACATTGGTAATATTCAATATGGAAAATTAGTTTCCAATGCCGTTTTAAGTCAATTTTCATTTCCAGATTTAAATCCACCAGAAAGGTTAGTTTTATTGAGAATATTAGTACAATGGGCTTTATCAAATTCAGAACTTGTTAGAGCTATTATCAATGAGAAATTTATGGCACAAGATCAATCATTAGTAAAAGATACATATTATATTGAGAAAACAAAATTAATTGAAGAAACTGAAGGTGAAAATGAACATAAATTAAAACAAACAAAATTTAAAAAACAAAATTCAAATGTTATAATTAACATTGATTCAAACCAAGAGGAAGAAACCCAAAAAGAAATTGATAATATACACGAACACCCATTAAGTCTTCGACATCTTAATTATTTGATTGGTGATGATGGTTATAGATATAGATTTTATCTCGTCACTGGTGTAGAAGCATCAGTTTTTAAATTATACGCCCGGAATGAAAGAGAAGTTGTTGAAATGTCCAATGAAGTTAATGGTGAACTTGATCAAAAAGCTGATGAGTGGTTTGAAGTTGCTTCATCAGCAGAAGAATTAGAGGTTTTTGTTCAATATCTTGGTGAATTACTTCACCCAGGCTCGACAATAAAGTCAGAATCGATGGTACCCGAAGTAACCGAAGATAAAGATGGTGATATTGAAATGATTACATCCAGTATTGAAAACTGTGACAACACAGAGACTGACACAGTGAGTCAACTTCCAAAGAGGTGTATAAAACGTCTGGTCAAGCTAGAGACGTTTTTAAAAGACGCAGTTCCAGAGTTTTATGAAATGGAATCACGAATTAAGCGAAGAAATGTTAAAGAGCAACGAAAAAGAAAACAAATCGAAGCTTTGAAAGCAGCTGAATCGGGGAATGGTGCTTATGTTGGTAGAACTCGTGGTAAACGTATAAATTATTTTGAAAGTTTTGAAGAACGTAATGATGAAGGAGATGATTATGAAAAGGAAGAACTTACTGAAAATGATAATGAAAATGAACCATCTTCTGCATTGGGCAGTAGAAGGTCAAATCGTTTACGAAATAGACACTTGAATACAGATACTTCAAGAGAATCATCTAGATCAAGGTCCGTTAGCAGTTTAAGATGATGTTATTAATCAGGACCAAATTGTTTAAAACTGTATATTAAATATTAACCAATGTCAATTGCATTTATATATATTACAAATTATTGTAAATTTGCTATATAAACCATTCGTATATAAAAATATTGTCTTATAGTCTATAAAAATATAAATATAGCACGAGCATAATTAAAATTTTTCAGTCAAATTTTAAATCTCTTCCTAACACCACAAAAAAATTTACTTTTATACGAAAAAAAAAAGAAAGAAAAAAAGGTCTCTTAATGTTAAAGATACAGGTGATTATCATCCCTTCCCAGTCGCCGCAATCTACTTCAAGTGCAATAAACTCCATCGGTGGTAATTATTATGGTTATCCACCTTCAAACTTTTCATCTCCAATGGCGCCGCAGGTTGGGAGAATAGGTTGGTCACCGATTCATCCACAGGCCCCCTCGCCTATTTATAGCCAGGATGGTAGCATTAGAAGAGACCATCAGAAGTTTTTACACATAACTGAGCTTGATAAATCAATGTTAGAGGTGGCTCAAGAAATAGCTGCTCGGTATCATAAACTTTACCCTGAAGAAAAGTAAGTTTTTTTTTTCTTTTTTTCTTTTATGCAAACAAACTAACTAGTTAAATTTATGAAGACCCCTTGATATTGAAAAACTTCAGGATATTAATGAATGTGACTTAGATCCCGACTATATTGTTTCTGAAGTCTTTACTACTAATAATAGTGTACTTCGTGTCTTAACGTCACCAACATCCCCTCTTGCTCAATCAGAACAACTTAATGAAGACGAACTTAGTACTTTACACATCCCCAAAATTCGTGCTAGCAAATTTCATCAAACACCAATAGAGCATTCTTCAAATCTTGGTCAAGCTATTGCGAAACGTAAGGCCACTAGTGAACTATACGGCTATGCCAATGGAAATGGAATAAATGGGTCGCACAAGAAAGTTAGACACGGTTTACGCGGATTGAATAACAGAGCAACAATGTCTCCTCATGTAACATATCAAACAGATAACACAGATGATATAAAATTCAAATTTTCACCTGTTAAACCAAATCATCATCGAAAATCTTTCCCATTACAGCATACAAATAAAAGATCACCATCTATTCATTTAGGTCTACCTGATGGAAGTTTTAATGAAGAAACAGATGCAAATATTACATTACCACCACCAGAAGAAGATAGTGAACCTGATGTTGATCCTCAAAAATCACCCGCTCCAATTTTGCCTGCTGTAATTCCTGTTCTTAGTAATAATAATATACCATCATCATCTTCTGGATCATCTTCAGTATCACCTCCTCCCACTTTTAGATCTTCCTCGAGGCGTGTTCCATCTTTATTACCAGAACAAATCCAAAAAGATATTGAAATAGTACATAATTCACAATCTCCTTCAAAAACTTTATTTAGTAGTGATAGTAGGGGAAGATCTGGTAGACAGCAAGAAAACAATACAGAGAAACCCACACTGGATGGGCTTACTGAAGAAACTATAGAAGCATTCAATTTACTTAAAGGGAATCAAAAGAAAAACAATAAAGCTGAAGAGGAAAAAGTTGAAGAAGCTAAGTTAAGATTACAGAAAAGGGTAGAAAGAGAGAATGAGAAGTTGAAGAAAGAAAAGGAAAAATTAGCTAAAGAACAACTCAAGAAGGAAAAATTAGAAAAGGAAAGGTTAGCGAAAAAACAAATTCAGAAAGAAAAACTTGAAAAAAGGCAGCAACGACTACAAAAACGTAAAAAGGAAAAACACGAACCTCAAGAAAAGCTTAAGAACGGGAAGTTAGAAGACAAAGAGTTGCCAAAGAAAAAGCTTGAGAACCAGAAGTTAGAAGAGGAAGTGTTACCAAAGGAAAAGCTTAAGAAGGAGCAGAGAAGTAAGATAGGCTATGAAGAAAAGATTATAAACCTAAATTTAGAAAAAGAAAAGTTAGCAAATAAGATACTCAAACAAGAAAATTTTGAGAGGAAAAGCCTAAATCTCCAAAAAAAGAAGGAAACGCAAGAAGTGCTAGAGACGGATGGTGAAGAGAAAAAAGAAAATGATAAGAAAGTGAACAAGGAGAAGGAGACACAAGAAAAGGCAAGAAAACCAAAGCTAATAGAGGAAAAATTGAAGATAGAATCAAAAGAAAAGAAGAAAGGAGCCGAAAATATTGAGAAGACGGAAAAAAAACAACAGGAAAATTCAAAAGAGTTAAATAAAAATGTTGAATCAAAATTCTTAGAGAATGGAAAACAGAATACCGAACTAGAGGATGATCGACCAATGATCGAAGTATTTCGACCAACAAGAACTGTGAAAAATGATCATAGTAAGAATAATGAAGTTCCTAGTCCGAATCCTCAATCACAAACCACAACAGACACTCTACCACTAACGCAACCAATATCTACGATTACGCAACTCGGTGTAGATGTAATGGAAATTGATTCTGAAAGTGAAAATGAGTCTGGCTCTAGTTCTGATTCTGACTCCGATTCCGATTCTGATTCCGATTCTGACAGGAATGATAATAGTACTGATTCTGTTAAAAGACCACGATTAGTTGCTGATCTAGATGATAATAATAAAAACAATTCAAATGTAGAAAGAGTAATAGAAAAATCTAAACCGAATGATGAAGCCTCAAAATTTGCAAATAATCCAAGTCAAACAAATGGAGAAGCAAAATCTGAGTACAAACCAACTAATTCTGTTCGAAAGTTATCACCACAAGTTGCATCCAAAACATCAAGCCTTGTATCTTTAAACTCGTTAGTTGAAAGAGGTATCCCTAATGTTAAAGAACGGCCAAGAGCCAGTCAAATTTCTTCCCGAAAGTTAGACATAGAGAAGTTAAAATCAGAAATCAATTCAGCCTCCGACTCCGACTCCGACTCCGATTCTGATTCTGATTCTGATTCTGATTCTGATTCTGATTCTGATTCTGATTCCGATGGTGATCCCCGAACACATAAAGATGGTTCAGATGATTCCGATTCTAGTTCAGACGAGTCTGATTCTGATTCGGACGATAATGAATCAAGTTCTAATTCAACTAAAAAACAAACTAATGATCAGTTTTTAGGATCAAAGAAAGCGTCATTATTATTGAAAAAAGCTAAAGGTGGGTCAAAAAAGAAAAGAATAAGTTCTGGATTAAAAGGTTTATTACAAGATGCCTTAGGATCAGGAGCTTAACTATAGTTTATTCACTAATTATTTGATGATGCATAATCAATTAAAACAACTATATTTTGTATTTATATTTTTATTTATAAACTTAACATTTTTTTTTTATTTTATTTTCTTCAGTTGTTGACAAAAGAAAAGAATTCATTTTTATTTTTCTTTACGATTCAAGAGCATAATTATAAATTTATAATCATAATAAATTGAACAAATGAATCTACTTCTACTTCAGTGGTTATATAAAACTAAAAACAATATAATATGTATAACTAATATTATATTCGAAGTCTGTTCTACCTATCATTCGTGTGCTTTTGTAATATATATTCTTAAACTAAATTTTAATTTAAAATGGCATACCATAACATGTTTATATGATATGATCAAAAATTGTGTAGTTACACATAAAGTTTATATCAGGTACCTTATAACCAGCTTTATCTTCATAAGATCTTGAACTTCATCATGTTGAAAATTTCTAGTAACCTTCAAGAATCTAAAACCATTAGATCACACCAGGATTAACAGATTTAGGTAATGGAATGTAGTAAAAGGAAAACGGAGCCTGAGTCTCAACCATCCATCGTGAATGGTATAAATGAAACTATCGAGAAAGAGAATCAAACACCGACAGGGAGAGCATATGGTCTCTATCGAAAGGTAAAGGTAAGTTTTTTTTTATTTTACTTTGATTATTATAATTTATCATTGCTTTACACATGCATATTAATGTTGACCTGTTATATTAGCCCTCATTTATGAATCCCCTTAAGGATTACAAAAGATGTAGAAGTTTTGGTGAACTTGGTTTTTGTCTAAGAGCTCGGAAAAGATGATCTAGAGCATTTTTCCCTGCCTAGGGTGACACCAAATGCAAAAAAGAGACAGACTATAGCTACTTGTATTTTCTTAATTTATAGCTCATTTAAATCGAAATTTATAATATAAGCCCTTACATTAGTTATTATAAAGGAAAAGGAAGAAATATTAGGGACAACATTCGTATACCAAAACCACCTCTTAGATATTAATTCAATCATCTGTAATATTATAAAAAGAGATTTTCTTATCTTTTATAAACTTCGAAAGTCTTTGAGCAAAGCTGAAGTTGGAAAAAATAAACCTCTAGATCAAGACATATCTACTATATCCTTTTTTTCTTTTTCCCATTTAAATCTCTTAGTCAATATTATATCTGATGGTAAAGGCAAGTAATTATTGTAATTATTTAATGTCATACAACATTGATAGACCTAGTTTTGAAGAAGTTAGTATTGCAATATATATCATACATACAAATGTGAGAATGATTTATAAAGAACTTCCCCCTGAATTTCCAGTGTTCGAATTCATAATTATTAAGTATTATACTTAAACCTTTTATTTTTGTTGACAAAACCAAACTTAGGGTCATGATATTTATAAATTTAACCATCAGATCTTGCGTAACATATTTATCCTTTAATTCATGGACTGATCCTTCCTCCTGAACATTGACATTTAGTCTGTGTTACTTGAATGGAAAAAAATAGCATGTTGAATAAACTAGTGGTGAATATAATGCCAAAGATATCGTCCATAATTTGGTTAATATCAGTCAACAATACAAGAAACAACCAGTCCTTTGTTTAAAAAAGCATTATACGGCCTAAAAAAAAGTCCCTTAGATTTTTACTTATTCATGGTGTTTTCACCAAATCTTTTGGGATTCCATGTGCTCATAAAATATATGAAAAGCTTAATATCACTCAAACACCCAAAGACTCAAATATATTTTTGAAAGGAAATTTGAAATCTGAGAAAGAAAACAACAGCATTAATCATCGATATAAAATAGATATACTATATTATAAAAGATTGACATTACTTGAAATCTGCAGCTCATAGTTTCAAAAAATGAATTCGGAACCAATAAATAATTTAACGGATTAATTGTAATTCATTAACCTAAAACCAATCAAATAAACAGATATATGATACAATTTCAAAAGATAGTTAGGTATATCTACATAATTTATAGTTAATTATTTTTAAATATCTTAGTACTATTAGAGGTACCCTCACTATAATCACACACTTTCCCCCGGTATACGTAAACATGTGCACGTTTGGATATAAATATATAATTTCAGTTTTATTTATGAGATATACATGTATATGGTATATATGTTACCTATAACTTTTATTATAATTTGAATGAATTTTTGATTAAAATGTGCCATTACAAGCTTAAGCAGTTATTATAAAAAATATATTAAAGTCCAAGTAAAAACGCAACAAATGTAATTAATCCAGAAGAAATCAAACCTGATTGAACAGTTATATGATTTAATCCGTTTGTTTTAGTTGCTGACGATGATGATGAAGGGCCACCTTTACTAGTAGTTGTATATTTAGATGAGGAGGAGACCAAGCTCGAGGATTGCAAATCCAAGGAAAAAGAAGACAAGCTAGACATATAATTAGAAGTGAATATTAGGGTTGATTCAGTAGAAGAACTTACCTTTGAAGAATAAGTTGTGAATGAAGTTACTGCGGCTGTTAATGAAGCAGCACCGGAACTTTTGCTAGCACTATTAGTTGGGACCACGTAAGTTGAAGTACTAGAAGATTTAGCAGCAGAAGATGAAGTTGCTTTATGAGTTTCTGAACTACTAGAAGATTCATCGGCAGAGGATGAAGTTACTTTATGAGTTTCTGAAGGACTAGAAGATTCATCAGTAGAGGATTTAGATTCTTGAGTTTCTGAACTGAGGGTTGATGAAGATTCAGTGACATCACTTGAACTTGGACTAGAAGTAGAAGTAGAACTTGATTTGGAGCTGGAACTGGCAGAACTGGAGGAGGATTTAACTACAACATCAAAACCAAATCCCGAGCAAATTGATTTATATGCAGTAATACCATTATCGGCGTCACCATTTGGACAGGTAGAGTCGTAACATTGTAAGGCAGCGGAACTTTGTTCAGAGCAAATGCATTCGTAGTTATGGATGCCGTCACATTTTCTTCCAATTTGAGCCACACATGCTAAATGACAAGCAGGGACTCCTGCAATAACAGATACGAATGTTGAAAATAGAACGGTTAAAAGAAAGATACCTTGTTTCATATTGATTTAACGGATGAGAAATTTAGAAAAGAAAGAATGAAAATTATGATCAGTTGGAAAATGGAAGGAAAAAACAACAAATGTTTTCTGCTTCTAGATCCAACCAATAGCAAACTGTAAACAATTGCAATGCAGTACTGAATATACGCGGTATCCCTCGTAAACTGTATTCTAATGCATACATCATCATAATTAATTTTTTCTAATATTTTTGACAATCCCATGGTACCTATACCAAACTATAAGCCACCTATTTTCCTTAAGAGAAGCTTGCTATAGTTGGAAAAAATTGTTTTAATCCTTTAAAACTGTTATTTAATTTAATTGGGGGATGAAGAAATATCTTTTCGAGAGTGGCTGCGCTAAAAATAGATAGAAAATGGGCATTTTGTTTCATGTAAAGCCTTAAGCTTAAATTTGTATCCAAACTTTATTCTTTAAATAGCTGTTTACTTGCCTGTAATGCTTGGGCAGTGAATTTAAAGTGCAAGTTTCCTAAATCTAGATATCCCATTAATGAGTTATTTGAGGTTTTCCTTAACCAACAATGATCATATCTTACAACTTAAGCAGGATCTTGTAATATCATTGAAAAAATATATAAGGTCTATGATTGAAAATTAAGTAAGCTTAGAAAAACAATAATTAAGTATAAGGCCTATTCAAAACAATCAGTCAGTAAATATTGAAAGAAACTAGACTCCAGATTATAATGTAATTATAATATTGATTAGATACTATTACCGTATTGGGATTAGAATTGGTATATTGATATATTTCTATTTTAAACTAATATTCATGATCGCATAGGTATACCCTCAGAAGACTTTATAGAATTAGTTTGTAACTTATTACGCAGAACTTTAATACTTATAGCCTATATATCAAGATTATATATATATATATTGACATTATTATGACCCTTAGTTCTAATATAACGAAAGATTGCGAATGGAACGTATTTATAAAATTAAAAACAAAGTAGATTTTTCAAATTATTAGTGGTTCTGTAACGTTAAGATGGCTTCTCGACAGAATAGGGACTCTACTTTTTAAATAACATTTAATCGTGTAATATGACTATAACTATATCACAATGATTCCTATCAACTTCATCCATTCTGATTAGTTAGCGGTGGAACCATAATTGGGCCGATACCTATACTGGGACAGAATATAACGTTAATATGTTTTAATTACCAACTCGATCTTCCGCGGAGACATATAAGGCCATCTCTACAAGATATTCCGGGTATACCGTAACTTATTGCCGTTTCAATAATCACGATCGCAAGTTATAGGTATATAATATTATATTAATTAAGAGGAGTTAGAGGTATACGTAGGAAGTTTTACAGATCGTCGAGTGGAGGACCACTTAGGCAATGTCTTCTTCACGGCTCTATTACCGGTATAGCAACGCTAACTCTTCTCGCAGCTGCACTAAAGGGCTCTTTTGGGCTTGAAATTGATTTTATTTTTTCAATCATTCTTTCACAGAATCTTTTGTATTACAAGGAGTGATTGCAACTATTGTTGCTACTCCAGTTAAACACCTGTCAAAGGCTCTATCATGTTGACAGGTAAATCGCTGATCAGATTGTGATCTTGACACATGATTAAAGTGCCTGCAATACAAGTCCACCAGCTTCATGGCATGAGCCCTATCTTTTTCCGCTGACATCACCCTCTTATTAGCTGTAAGTTTTTTTTCATGAGTGGTTTTAACAAGTGCACCATCTAGGCTCCTTTTATTCTCAGAAGGGATGTTTTCCTTAAATTTTAAATTCTTGATGATAATGTTAGGATCAAATGGATAGTATATGATAAGATTTATGCCCTTATGCAAAGAAAATCTATTTTTTTTTTTTTTTGAAATCAGTGTATTTAGAGCCTCTGTCAAGTAAAATCCCAGAGTTCCATGACGAAAAGCAAGAAATATCAATAACTTGTAGGTTCCTTACAACGATCGATGAGCTCAGTATTTAGTATTTATATGAGTGGCATGTCCTTCAAGGATAAGAAATGTTTCTTTAAAGGAAAACTCTTTAAATTTCCACATTAAGTAAGTATATATGAATTATATCCACTACATGCGTTAGTATTACGTACTATTTGGAAGGGTAATTATGTAACGACCTATTTATTGTTTTCTCCCTCCTCTCTAAGCAATGGAGGACATCCTATATTACAAATATAGCTAGCTATATCAAAAAAAATTAACAGACAGGCGGATTAGACTCTAATCACACAAACCCACTTAAGAAGGGTCTGCGAAGGGATGGAATACGATGATGAACTCCTTCACTAACCCTTCTCGAGGAGTTTGTGTTGTTAGAGCCTAGGCCTGTCTGGTAAAGCTTAGATAAACACTGTAAACTACACTACTGTAAGGATGTTAGACCAAGTAGGTAGGAAGACTGGAGAAGAACTCACGGAATAACTAACAGATCTCTTTAATTTAGGTAACCCGGATATAAAACCTGGTATTCAGAGTCCCAAATTGACTCCCAAATTAACTCCCAATACATCCTATACGAGAAACTCCCCCCAAAATAAATCTTTCCATAACTACATAATTAATATCAAGTACGTAGATCGGAAGAATATACCTACAAAATAGTACAAGTACAAGGGCATTTCCAGCCGCCAGCCGAAATTATTACATAGTCCAAACCGGGAACCCCCTTCGGAATTAGCCGAGTGGCGAAAAGAAATATTACTGATACATTACATAATACTTTACTTCTCTTGATCATCGTTCTTTAAAAAGATCGTACAGTGTATTCTTTTTCATTAACAATTACAAACAAAGAAAATGACTGGGAACAGTAGAATAATATACGTTTCAGAAACTGATCCACTGTTAAGGTCGCCTTCTCAGCAATATAATGATTCATATCGTTTTGTTGAAGTTAGACCAGTGCCTATAATCCAGAGAAGGAGGCGCACTTCATTTTGTTTTATGTTAGCTATGGTACTCTTAATAGTTTTTTCATTATTCATTCTACTACATTTAATAATGCCATATGTATTAAATTTTGCTAGTAAGAGTATTGATTTCAAAATTAATGGATTAAGTCTTGATGGTATTGAAAAAGGATCTATTGATTTAGAAGTTTTTGCAACAACAGATATCAATTATTTAAATATTGAAAATGATTATGGTAGAAGTGCTGTTAAAGGCTTTTCAAAAACCGTTCAATTTAGTGTCATTTCTCCCAATGTTGTTTCCGTTTTTTTGTTAAAGGATAAATCATCACTATCTACTGAAGATTTAGATAAGGAACAACAAGAAGTTGAAAATCAATCGAAGAAAAAATTCCTCCCACCAAATCTCCCATATAAATATAAAGATCTTATTCCATTGGGTGATTTCACAGTACCTCCTTTAACAATTGATATTCAAGACCAACATCAAACAAATCTTGACTTCATCACAAAAGTTGAATTTAAAAAATCACTCTATGAAGCACTTAAACAACTAATTACAAGTGAACCAACCCCAATTATAATCATGTCTGATCTCGGTATTAGTTTAGGTTATCTTCCAATTGGTACTTATAGTATCATTACTGAGATTTTATTAAATTAATTATGCGACGTTAATAACGTTAACATTAACGTTAACTGTCTATAATGTTTTAAAGTTTATGATTATTTATAATTTTTTACATACACGTTTTTTATTCCTTTAATAGACTATAGCTATGGTGACAGTTAAACATTGTGATACTGTGTAAATTTAAAAAAAGAGAAAATCATTTGATGCAATTATTATCTATGACTTATATTATTAAAATTAATTTGTATCTGCAAGATTGTGTATCGTTATCCTAAAATTCATTTTCTTATCATGAATCATTTAACCAGGAGGTAAATTAGAAACATCAACAGCTTCAGCGGCATTAATAGGTTGTTCTTCATCTTTAGTAAGTATATCTAATGGAGTTCTTGGTAAAGCCATCATACCAGATCTTGCAACTTCTAGAATTCCAAATGGTTGAATTAAATGTAGAAAAGATGTAATTCTTGATGGTTTTGCAGAAAGCTCCACAATACAATTTCTATCAGATACATCAACAACTCTTCCACCAAACTGTAGGGCTAATTTTGAAATAGCTTCTAAATGTTCATGTTTATGTCTTAATGCTTCACTAGGAGCAATATTATTTGGATGATAGTTCTTCTGTTTTCCACTTGTTGTTTTTGTATTTGAAGTCTGATTCAAATATTCATCATGATGAGCAATCAAATCACCAAAATATTCAGGACCTAATAATGAAACCCTTGCTAATAATAATTCACGTTTAATAATTGCAGCATTTGTATAATCTAAAACAGCATATACAGGAACTAAATCTTCAATCTGTCTTCTTGCCTGTTCAATAACACCATCTTGACCTTTTAAAACAATAGTCATTCTTGATAAATCTTTAACTTCAGTATTGCAAACAACAAGTGAATCGATATTAAAACCACGAGCAGCTAAAGTACCAGAGATTCTTGATAAAACACCAGGTTCATTTTGCACTAAACAATTTAAAAAATGTGGTTCTACAGGAGATGTTGAAGGGGCTGGAGTTTCATAAAGAATCGAAGAAACCGCTGTGTTTGCAGACCAATTTGGGGTTTCAATTGTTGGAAGCGGGGGTCGTTTTGTGTTTCTATGCAACGTCTTATAAGAAAGAGCAGATAAAGAACTTCCGTTACGAACGAAAGAAGTACAGCCGACAAAAGACTTACAAAGAGCAGCGGGTCTTCCCGACAACCGCAACGTTACAGATGACATTATATTTTAAAGAAATTGAAGGTTTTGAAGAGAAAAAAAAGAACGAAAGATTAATTAGCCTTTTATCTCCATTCGTTGTGACTCAGAGGCCATAATAGGCCGGGTAAACGCATTTTGCACGTGCTACATCATAGGGCAGAAAAATGGTGATCTTTCCTATTTGGAATTTACAGTCACAATCATTTTATCTCTGCGTATATTACAGAACGGACGCTTTGACAAACCATTACCATTAACGAAAGATACCCATTAATTGGATTTTGGCTCACCAACATATACAACAATGGGTAAGTCTACGCTACTTTACTGCAAATATATTTGATTATTCTTGGGAAAAACACTATGTGCGACTTCAGTTGATATATGCGTCGGAATTTTATGAAAAATTGGAAGAATGATTGGTTTGAGATCGAGAAACAAAGAATGCTTCAACAAATTGTATAACCTCAAAGGATGAACGATTATTATATGAAATAATAGCTATGAATGAATTAATAGAAATATCCATGCAAGTCAAATACCCTCACCCCCCAACAATAATCAATATATTGATTTTTTATATATTATAGAACAGGTTATTAACTTTTTTTTCTTCAATAGCTATCTCAAAGAACAACGCTATCCAAAAGAACCATTTCAGAAAGGAATGGCAAGAAAGGGTTAAAACCCATTTTGACCAAGCCGGAAAGAAATCTTCCAGAAGAACCGCCAGAGCTAAGAAAGCTGCTTTGATTGCCCCAAGACCATTGGATATCCTTAGACCAATTGTTCGTGCTCCATCTATCAGATATAACAGAAAGGTTCGTGCCGGTAAAGGTTTCACATTCGATGAGCTTAAAGCTGTTGGATTAACCCCACAATACGCCCGAACTGTTGGTATTGCTGTTGATCACAGACGACAAAACAAATCTGTTGAAGGTTTTGAATTAAATGTTCAAAGATTAAAGGAATATCAATCTAAACTTATTGTTTTCCCACGTAAAGCTGGTAAAGTTAAGAAGGGTGATGCTTCTGCTGAACAAGTTGCTTCTGCCAAACAAATCTTATCAACTGCTGCTGCTTTCCCAATTGCTCAAGCCGCTCCTGTTGTTGCATCCAGAGCTATCTCTGCTGATGATAAGAAGGTCGATGCTTTCAAGACATTACGTCTTGCTAGATCAGATGCTAGATATAAAGGTATTCGTGAAAAACGTGCTAAGGATAAAGCTGAAGCTGAAGCTGAGAAGAAGAAATAGGTTTAATAAAACAATATTACAACATTTGAACAAATTATTAATCTTAAATTTGTTTCCTTTACTTATCCTCATTATCCTTCATCAATATTCGGTTTCATGTAATGTTTTAGTGTCCAAATAATAAAAAAAAGTTGATATTTCCAAATATTGTGTACAATTATAACCTAAGTATATATAGTTTTTTTTTTTTTGACTATAATGAATTTACATGAGACTTCATCCCATATGAACTGGTATTGGAAATTTACAATTTAATTTATACGTAAAATTCATTATAAATGAAATTTATTTCTTTCAATTTATAACTGGTATGTGTAGTTACATATAAGCTTATATGTGGTATTAGACGTGGGCGCTGATTCTTCGCAAATTTATAATTGTGAATGGAGACAGATAAATTAGACTACTGTCAAATCTTACAGTATTATTAAGATGTATGAAGAACTATTATTACTTAATATAGATTTGGTTACTATTATAGGTCCGAAAGTAAAATCAACATGAAAAGTGATAAAAGTAATACTACTATTTTGCTTTTGACCAGTAAAATACCAAACTAGCTAGTATCTTGATCGTTCACTTGTTTTGTTACTCTTATATTGCGTGTGTTTTGAGTGTGTTATATTAGTCAATCAGACAAATTTGGACGTGTTTGCTCTACTACTCTTAATACATTTATTCATAATTATAACATACAATATAATCGTTGCTTAAAGCGATACCAATTATAACGTCATCTACAAAAAGATCATTCGGTGACATTTTCAGACGATTTATTAGTTTAAAATCCAGTAATTTCCCAATTATGCATGTCCATCTAATGAACCAGAAATCAAATATTTATCATTAATATCAATACATCTAACCTCACCCGAATGAAATTTGATATCGAAATTCTTTGTTAATTCCAAAATTTATTTCGGTATCGATCATTGATTGCTTATTTCTTATAATAGTAATATCTTGTATATTTAATTGTTTTAAAATCTCAGGATCTAGTTTACCTAAAACTCTTAAACTTTGAAAAGTTTCACAATCCCAAATTCCTATCGTACTATCATCTGAGTCAGTTAAAATCCAGTTCTTATAAAATTTTGCACACTCTGTTAAATCGGAATGACCACTTAATATATGCCTGGTAAAATTATTATTTTTTTTCAATTTGATTCTAAAAGAAAAACACTCTTTATACATACCATGAATCAGTTTCTAAATCATCATTATTGTATTTCCAATATTTTTGATCTTTAAACTTAGATTTCCATATATCATCATATTCAGATGCTTGTTTCCATGATTTAAATACTTTTCTACAATTAAGTGGAGTTTTTGGTGATAATGTTTTGAAGATTAAATCGTTTATTTCATAAGGGAAAATAATCAACAAAATCGAGCCTAGTTTCAAGATTCATTGTTGCTTATCTAGTGTACTTGATATATGTGAATCAAGATCGGCGAAATAATGCCGTTTCTAATATATGATGAATAGTTAGTTAATCTTTTTACTGGCAGAAGTTACGTGAAGTGGGCATACTTCTCTTTAAATATTAGGATAAAAACTTTACAGATTTATATAGAACACTCACCTACAATTAACGTTTATATTCGCACACTAAACTACCAGAATCGAGCTCACATCATCAAGATGATGATCTCAGGCTACAGTTTGATATATTTATATAGTGGAAAAATTAATTAAAGTTACTCCCATTCAATCATAACTAATATGTATTTTACAGCAAGAGAAATATAAATCGAAACTCAATAGCAATTAACAAAATAATATTCTAGGAGATAAATTAGTTTTGTTTGGTTAAACCTTAATAGAAAATATGGATTGCAATATTGAATTGATGTTGGATTCGATAATCAAACAAAGTTCATAAAATTTGCAATTGTTGAAAAAAGTTAACCAGCACAGTCAAAACACAGCTAAGTATGAGAAATTTTATATCTTCTAGGATGACTTCGAATTTGTTTAAGTGGAGACAGGTATGAGGGGAGAGAATGCCCAATCAAACATTTCACCACGATCATCAGTAATTCATCACTTTTATTTTTTAAAAATTAAATGTATAAAGACATATTGCGGGTAGTAATATTAATAGATATAAGGTCCTTATACAAAACAATATAGTGTTAAGTGAATGATTATACTTATACTTATAAAAATGCTATCGAAGTTTGCCAATTGCATCTTAAAGTCGCAATCACAATTGAAGAAACTGAAAATAGATTAACTAATACTATTACTCCAATTGCAAAAGGGTATTCTCCTCATGAACATACTCCGTCGTTAAATTATTATGGAGGCTGATATATTCGCGATAAACAATAATTCCAACTTAGGAAAACTTCAACAAAAAGTGCATTATTCTTTTAGAATTGGAACTTCACAGATTGTAAGGAATGGATTAATATTGGGTTTAACCAAACAGCGAAGGAAACTCTAAAATTTGAAGGAAAAAAGAACAATATTGTTTGTGATAGGAATAGATCTTCATCAATTTTACTCATGATTGGTCATACATCCCGCGCCCAAGACGTCGCTTTAATAACGCGAGGATCTGTTCATGCCAACAACTTGTCAAGCTGCGCGTATACTATACCACAATTACTAGTTACAGCACAAGGGTGCCCACTGCCCACTGCCCACTGCCCACTGCCCACTGCCCACTACCCAACCACGGGTAGTCCGGATCGTATACATAATCTACAAGTATTTAGTTTTAAATTTAGAACTTGAATTTAATTCAAGCAATACAACGGTTTACCTCAACTTCAGGCATACGAAAACGACTCGATTAGATTGTATTTTCAAACGACTGGGTAACAAGTCAAATAATCCCATATGGCCAAAGATCAAAGATAACCTAATTGCAACATGATAGCTAAAATATCATATGCATCACACCAGGCACAGGAAAAACTGTGGCTTATATTACATAAACTTTATATATTATTCACTCTTACATAATCTAATTTCATATGTTTTTTTCCTTTCCAATTTAATCCAAATTTTGAAACAAGATCATGGGATGAAGAGAGATGATAATGATGATAATGATGATATATCTAAAAATAGGTGTAAAATGCGAGCCTTTTACGAACCTCTTACTCTGGGCACAACTAGCTTTTGTAACGGATTTTTTATTAGTTAGCTTTACATTATATCACGTTATAATTAAGTAGTGAAACGGTTTTTTTATATTTGAAAAACATATATTATAATTTATTTTTCAATTTGGGACCGTTTTCTGTTACCGTGAAACCTAAACACGTTCTTTTTCTTAAAAGCCCCTGCAGCTACATATGAATTTTACTGTTTTGGATTTAAGTTGCAAACTCAATTCTCGATATCTTGAAAAATGCATAATAATATTAGTAAATACAAGCCTATTTGAGTTTGTTGTAGACACATTTCTTTTTTGTTTTGAAGATTAAAAGCTCGAGTAATGTAATATGGCAGTTAATAAAACTTTGAACATATTTGAAATTCATGCGACAAGCATAATATTATAAAGTGAGCTAATAATTTATAAATGAAAAACTTGATCAAATTATTAATCCCCACTTAAAAAGAGAAGCACATTGAAATCAAAAAAATCACAAACTTCATCTCTAAAGTATTAATTAATTATTATATTAACATTAACTATGTAATTACAAAAATATATGAAATGATTAAATGAGAAGTAATTTTTATTTGTGGTAAAGAAATACACAAAATTAGAATGCTAAAAGAGAATGCATATGCAAAATAACTAAAATAAATATATATGCGATATATAAATTATAACATGATATGTAATTGAAGAATTAAAACATCACAAATCAATTTTTTTTTTTGTAAAACCCAAAACCATCAAGTAAATTAAATGAATAGGGAAAAGACGAATATAAAAAACTTTTTTCAATTATAAGATTATAATAGTTATATAGAAACTAAACTATGATAACTTATAAGAAGAAAGCAGCAGCAGCGAGTAAACCAAGGGCTGGAGCAACAACTTGAGCAGCGGCACCAGTGGCAACTGGGACAGATGGAGAAGTACCGTTTGAAGCAGCAGGAGCAGAGGAAACTGGAACAGATGTAGACTCAACTGGGGCAGATGTAACTGGAGCAGATGTAACTGAAACTGGAGCAGATTCGACTGGAGTAGAAGCAGCAGTAGTTGCGACAACTGGTGGAGAATAAGTAACAGTTGTAGAAGATTCTTGAACAACAACTGGGGTTTCAATTGGAACTTCAGTAAGAACACTGCTTGTCTTGACGGTGCAACCTTCTTCAGGACATTTGGTGACGGTGACAGTACCTGGGGCAGTGACTGGGATGGTGACGGAACCGTGAGTCAAAGTGGTAGCAACAGGACAGTAAGTGGTGTACTTGGTAACAACGGTCTTGTAGGTAGAAGTAACATGTGTAGAAACGACTGGAACACTTGTGGGGACAAGGGAAGTCTTTTCAACGGTACAACCTTCTTCAGGACATTTGGTGACGGTGACAGTACCTGGGGCAGTGACTGGGATGGTGACGGAACCGTGAGTCAAAGTGGTAGCAACGGGACAGTAAGTGGTGTACTTGGTAACAACGGTCTTGTAGGTAGAAGTCAAGGTGGTTGGTTCAACCTTTGGAACACATTTTTCTTCGGTACAGGTGATGGTCTTAACAGTGGTGGCTTCTGAAGGAGGTAAACCAGTGGTTGTAACGACCTTGGTGGTTGGGATGGTACAAGGACAGTCAGTGATGGTCAAGGTGGTGGCGCCGGTGACGGTGATGGTCTTGTCATTGATGGTCAACTCGGTGGCAGCTGGGCAGAAGGTGGTGAATTTAGTGACAACAGTGTCAACGGTTTTTGTGTAAACGAAAGTTGATTCGGTTCCATTGTGGAATCCTGCAAGAGCAGTACCGGTGAGGGCGAGGGAAGCGGCGGCAGTTGAGAATTTCATTATTAAAGTTCAAAGGAAGGTTTAAGTTTGAGTTGGGCGAAGGTTTAAAAGTTGATGGGGTCAAGCGAAAGACTGAATCGGATGGAATCTGATGGTTTTGTTGCAGTGGCTGGAAAACGGGCCATTTAAATACTTTGGGAGATGGTATATAATTAGAACCGCCTTGTCGCGAATGTAGCATTGCTAGCTGCGTAAGTCCGTACTTTTGGACCGTAGAGACCGTAAATTCTAATTACTCACAATCCGAGATGAAATATTACTCGACTGCAGGGGCACGTGTGCATTCCAATTTGCACGCAATTAAACATTTAATCCATTTCAACGGCCCCACATCCATCTAATTGTCAATTGCAATGCTACGCTTGGCGCAGGTGGCAATACAGGGCGTGGCTGTCTATGAAGGTTTTGCAATCTTCACAATACCTGTCGAGGAGGAGACATTCCAAATTAATTATTAATAGTCGCCGATTTTTATTTCCCACCTACTATTTTATATCCTCAGAGCTAGACGGACCACTAGTAAGCGACTTTGGGGGACACTTCAAAAGAGGGTCAGGATTAAGTAGAATGACAGTACTGCATGTAGAGTCTAGAGCTGTTTCATGAATAATCTACTGACCATGACAGTGTCTGACAGCGACATCCAATTTTCCTTTCTCTTTCTATTATTTGAAACTAAATATTCATAATTGTTCCGCATTCGAGTTCCATAATTAATTGCAGCCGGGCGAAGTCTAACGTTGCGCTTTTTTGGGACACCTCTCCAAATAAAAACCTATCTTTTTAATTTAAGTGAGATTTCAGGTACCGGTGATTATAATCCTGAGGATTGCTACCCAACGTTGGGTCGTAGATTAAGTTGATTGAAATATGTAATCTGAGTAAACACGACTTCCTGAGTCCCAACTACCGAATTGTCCACTGTAACGAAATGCGCCAAGAACTCGTCTGGTGTATCACTTCCTCGAACCGGAAACCCTACACATCTTACTTAATAGGGTAAATCAAAATTCTAATTAGAAGGATTAATTATAAGGATTAATTATAAGGATTAATTGATATTGGAAAAGCAAACGGTTTTTCCTTGAATATTTTTGATGAGATGACCATTAAGTTTAACATTAATATATCAAAGACCTCCCAAAAAACCCTTCTGAAACAACATGGATATGGAACAATTCAGCATATAATAAATCTCATTTGAATAATAAGAACTTAAAGAAAATTTACTCTAAAGATAGATTAAAGTGCTCTCACGACCTTTGGGATGGTGACGTCATTACCATGGTGTAGTATTAATATTCACTAGTGATGATAGTGAATAGTAGTGAATAGTAAATACTCGGTTAGAGGATCCGGGTTCGGAGAAGTATAAGTCTCATAGCAGACATGCCAAGCTTTTGAACCAAAAGATATTTATAATAGAAGGAAGTCTGATCTGTGAGGCTTACGGTATGAGTTTAAATCTGGGAAAGAGGTGGTGTTTTACAAAGTGGTTGGAAATACAAAAAATAAAAGAAGCCAACACAAGTTCCTATAGCTACATAAAACTTCTGGAAGAGGCTTCTGATGAGCTTGATAAGGGTGCCATATTTAAACAGGAGAACACACCTACCCATAATGCGGAAATCGTGGCGAAGTAACTTCGTGACCAGGATTTGGAATGGCAGCCTTTCACCAGACCTGAATTCGATTGAGCACATGTGAATTCTCCTCAAAAAGTATATCACAAGGTAGGAATTGCGATTATGAGCCATCCACATGGTGTGGAAGTGAATAAAGATCTCTTTTTGAAGTCTCTTTCAAACTATTTGTGCCTTATGAATCATGATATCATTGGTAATCTGATTGCAATTGACCTCACAGTCTCGTAGAGTGACGGCCGTATTAACGCTATAACACTAAATACTAAACTTAAAATGCCAATTTATATAGTTTTACATCATAAAATCTTTAGAATTTACGGAACATTATTTACCATGTTAAGAAAAAGTTAAGGCCTTGTAGAATACTCATAAAGTTATTAATTATGTGTGGAGTGACGTTCGAAAAGAAGCACAACCTTTGATTTAATCCGGTTGCAACACTTTACCTTCCTTATACTTCAGCTTATACTCCACTGACATCCAGCATCATCGATGACATCAATCAAGCCGTGCGATACCTAGTATTATACTAGTAAATATCTTAACCAAACTGTCCATAGATTTTTAATACATGTAACATGTCATATGAATCATATTATACAGAACACAAGAAATAAATGATATATTATATCTAAATTAAAGATCGTATATTCTTTTTTAATACAAATCAATATACGGTATAACTTTTCCTCTTTCAGCTTTCCTATGTCTCTATTCTAGTTTTTTCTTCCCCTTTAATATTATGGACCTTGATATAATGATAAGCAAAATTAAGTTCAGAAGTTAGTTTTAGACCTCATTGAAATGTACTGTTATGTATTTAAAGTTTATGAGAACAACCTTTCTTCGGAACTTTGATTACTTGTATACAACAATTATTCCAGTTGTTATATTTAATCCAACTTATTGAGATTCATATATGTTTGCTGGTGACTATAAACAAATTAAAACTACAAAGAAACCAAAGTAGACCAATACAATTAAAGCCCAAATGTTTATGACAAGAAAACAAAATATATTGTATTTTCCCAAGTTTTCGATGAACGGTATCTATTACCAAAATCTTACGTATATCTCCTCACGTTTTAAAAGGTTTAAATTCATTCAATTGAAATGAAGGCTTATCCAAAGCTTTCATTTATGGAGATACATAAATAATGTTGTAGTTCTTTGTATATCTTATCATTTGAATCTGAATCATCATTTGTAATATTATATTATCGTAATATTCATTATTGTGTTCTTAGATTTTAGTCGCTCATTACAATTGGGTGGTCTTGCAATTTTCTCTATTTCTAAAACTTGTTTCATCAGAATCAATAAATAAATATATTATTGAATATAAAAATTCTCATTCCTTATCAAAAAGATCAGATATTGGTGATGTTGCCCATGCTTTTATCAAACTTTAGCAAATGTTGGAATTAATGCAACTGCTAATTATAATCTTACAAGTGATATTTTTCAAGGTACTACTTTATCTATTTTAAGTAATACAATAATTGAAGATATTCAAAAATTAGATGATATTAAACATGTTTGGAAAGTATTATCACATTATTTAAATTATACAACTCCTGAATTTCCAGATCATCAAACATGGAATCCTCATTTAACAACTTTGCAGATAGGGGAACTTTTGCTGATGATGTTCAATACACCGTGGTGTTGAGAAAATTACATGATAATTTTCATCGTCCCTTTGATTATGTATTTTTATCTAATAATGCAAAATCTGGAAAGCCTTTTGAAAATTATATTTATTATATCTTTTATCCCTTTAAAGGTCTTAGTATAACACAAAAAGAGGTTGGTAATTGGGTACACAAACAAATGAGGTGGTACTTATGAACATAAATCTTATCCAACTGTTGCTTCTCCTTGGTGGACATATCTTTTCAACATGGATTGGAGGTAGAGATAAACTTGGTGAATCTCCCGCCATTGATATTCGAACAAAATTTATTACTACTGCTAATAACATCACAAGGTACGATGGATATACAGTAAATTCTACTGGCCATCCAGCACTTATTATTCAACAAGGTGATGGTTTAGTTGATGCTGTAAAATTATTAAACTATGCAACAATCATTACTTCAAATGCTGCTTTAGAACTTAACGACACTTTTAATAGAGTTTCCACCCCAATACACTAGTCTTTCAACATAATTTTCAGTATCTATTATTAGCTGGGTATCATTGGATGAGTCGAAGTTCATATGATATATTAGAATTAGTTTTATGGAACCTATTGTCGTAAGGCGCGAGAAATAGGGTGGTTTGAGGAATTATGACCAGCCATCCCAAAACGCGATAATCGAGAGCATATAAAAGTACTTTGTCTTTCAATGGCCACCAAACCTCCATCATAAGTTCAAATGGCTCGTACAAGATCTGTACAGAGTAAGAATGAGCGTCAGGATATGTTAGTAAACGCGGCTGTCGATTATAAGCGAAAACACATGAATCAGTCGTTCCAGAAGGTTTCTAAAAAATTCTCTCTGTTCTAAGATCAACTTTAAACGATCGTTTCAATGGTTTCATCATCACACAAGGATTCCCACATTTCTCAAATGGTTCTAACTCCCCTTGAGAAAATGGAGCTTGTTCGGAGGCTATTGTTTTTCTCAAAAAATGGGTGTGCCGCTAATTTAAAACGGTTTCGTGAGATGGTGGATGGTCTGGTATACGAACGCGTTCAAAAAGATCCTTCTTTAAAATTACCTACCAAAAACAAGATAACTTCGCATTTCTGTTCRCGTMTTTWT